>JAODUH010077839.1:0-15669 GCA_027564835.1 Typhlichthys subterraneus
AGTTCTATTGAGGACTCTCTAAGTGGTCTGTCTCCTCTATATAATGTCTCTGGTGCTTCTCCCATAGAGTTCTATTGTGGACTCTCTAAGTGGTCTGTCTCCTCTCTATAATGTCTCTGGTGCTTCTCCCAATCAGCATCCTCTAGGCAGTCTATCTCTTCAATATATACAATGTCTCTGCGTGTGTGTACCACCCCCTCTCACTTGACGTGGTGACCCCTCTGTGCTCCACAGCCCACCTGTACAAGTGCCCTGCGCTGAGGGACAGCTGTGGCATGTGCCTGAAGGCCGACCCCCGCTTCGAGTGTGGCTGGTGCGTCCAGGAGAAGAAATGCTCCCTCCGACAGGAGTGCACCCCCCCGGAGAGCAGCTGGATGCACGCCGCCACCACCGTCGCCGCCGGCGGCAACAGCCGCTGCGCGCACCCCAAGATCACCAAGGTAACGACGTCGTTGTCGACCGCGTACCACTTAAGTTAGGTTAGCAGTTTGGTAGTCTCGCAGAGCCAGCCTTTACCTGGGACACAGTGCCTGTAAAGTCTGGGACACAGTGCTGGTTTACTGTGTCAAGACCCGCCTACTTGACAGGAGAGGGGTTTTGATTGACATGCAGGACGACCAACCACATAACTCAATGACCAAATCGGATGTTGAACTTACTCTGAGAAATGTATTGGGAATAGCGTGAGCTGGCTGTAGGTTGCGGTTAATGCTTAAAATAAATGGAACAATTGAATTTAGTAAGTAAAGAACTGCACTAGCGTCACACCGGAATTATGGATACAGACTTTGTGAGTGACAATGTTAACGATAATAAAAGTTGATTTCCTCACTTCCAGAAAGTGCTGTCGAGCTTAAATGGGTATATGTATCAGACGTTGCTTATGTTATGGGAGAGGCTGATACTAGGTTATATCTATTAGACGTTAAGCACAGAGCTGCTTATGTGATGTAGTGCTAATGGTCGGGAGAGGATGAGACTAGCCGTTTGGTTAGTCTCCCTGGTGGACCCACCTCTGAGGTTGCAGGTTCCAGGGGTGGGTATTATTAAAGGTGTTGTAGGTAGGATTTATAGGTATAGTTTCACCTATACCAATGCATGCCCTCCAATAACAGTGACAGAACCTCCCTTGAAAGGGGTGATAATTGGGATAGGTAAATTGTAAGATAATTGTAAGCTAATACACTGTCAAATTCACCAAATATCTCCTCGCATTTCACTAATTTACCATTCTATTTGTGTTCTGAGAATACAATCCGGCAAACACCGCTCACAACAACGTTGCCGGTTGAGGGAGTTTGTTTTGATTTGAGCTCATTAGCAAGTTAGCAAGCGTTCTCGAGAATGACTAACCCTGCCTGTAACAGCTATACATTTAATGACATCCGTCGGCTATCAGTGAGTGAGATACTCTGCCAGGATACCTGCTCTGGTTGATAGCCCCTGCCTCTCTCGTCAAATAGTCAAAGACCATTTAGGATAGATTTTGGAGGCCGCCCGAAACATTCTGAGCAATTAGGACCTATTTTTGCTGATTAGTCTGGCAAGTCTACGTTGCCTGTCAATCACAGGAATGTGTGCACACAGCTACAGCAGGCTCTAAAATGGGCTTCACAATGGCAAAACCAGCAGGGCGCAAAGAGAAGGAGTAAGGGGGTAGGGGGGGTGTGGCTTTCATGGTTGTTGATTCTCAAAACCGTACTTTATCCATTTCTTTTTTTAGCTAGTTCTCGTTGCAAGTCTCAAATCCTACCTACAGCAGCTTTAAGGGATTGCCTGTATAGGCTGGGACCCAGCAAAGCCATGAGCCAATATCTAGCCATTAAGCACAGATCACAAAAGCTGACAAAGTCAGAGGAGCCAGGAACTCTAAGCTTCCCTGTCAGATGAGTTTGTAAACTCCCACTGGGGTGCAGTACTCTCATTTTGGTTTCTTTGAGTTAAGGGAACAGCGTGTGTGTGTGTGTGCGTGCGTATGTGGGGGGGGTGGGGGTAACACTGATTCTAGCCATAACACAGATGGGCCAACCAGGAGGAGGCAAGCCGCACGCTCCAAGACTGAATGCACTGACATGATGAGAAATGATGGCGTGGAAAAGCACACGCACACACACACACCCAACCCTCTCCACAGGTGTGTGTTTGTGTGTTTATAGAGAGAGAGGTGCTATGCTAATTGCATTCAACCTTGTGTGTATTTGGTTGGAGTGTGAGCTCAGCGTGGGTGTGTGTGTGTGTGTGTCGGCCTGTCTGACAAGCTGGGTGGGTCAAGGCGTCTAAGAACCGTTGTGCGCCCATCTGCTGCCGTAGGTAACCATAGCGGTAGTCCTCGTCCGACTGTGACCTGAGTCACCGTCCCTGCACCGGGACAGACGTGCACACACAAACACACACACCAGTTGGAGGGCTTCACACTGCTGTGCAACAGACATCATGCCTCTCTCTATCTCAATCTGTCTCTCTCTCTCTATCCCAATCTCTCTCTATCTCAGTCTCTGACTTTTTATCTTTTCTTTATTAATTTCTGGAAATATTCTTTGATTGTTCTGCTATCCCAGAAGATGAAACCTCTATCAGTCAGAAGCAGTACAAGTTCTCTCCATCTAAATGAGCGAGATCTATGTATGGTGCATAATACATGGCAGTTTTAGAGACACAGCCCTCACTACAGTTCCTGTGCGACACCGTTTCGTCTCTCTGAAGGCGTAATGGAGATATTGGATAATTGGGACACTGGCACACAGATAAATCTCTCTCTCTCTCTCTCGCTCTCTCTCTCTCTCTCTCTCTCTCTCTCTCTCTCTCTCCTTGCTTGCCCGCTCGCATCAGTTATCTCTTTGGAACAAGCGTGCAGAGGCAATTGCAGTCTTTGTGTGCAAGTCTGTCTGTGCATGGGGAAGTGTGTGTGTGTGTGGCGGGATGTGCATTGGCGTGTAAAAGATGAATGTGCGTGTGTGTGTGAGCGCTTTGGTAAAGTTTGGCCCAGAGGAGAGATGTTGGTGGCAGAGTTAGAAGAAGAAGTCTAGAGCAGCTTCAGATGTACAGTGTGGTGGTGGTGGTGGTATAGGGGTACACTTGCATTTGGGAACAAGACAGAGAATATACGTGAGACGGCAGAGGGAGCCAAGCGAAAGGCTGTAGGAGGCAGTGGCCTTCAGCCTCGCCTCTCCACCTTTGACATCTGACCTTTGACCTTTAGCGCCAAGTAGAACATCCACAGCTGACTGGGAAAGGGTGGGGGGGGATCCTTCTTCTTCTTCTTCTTCTGCTGCTGCCTTTTCATCCCTCAGCTTTCTGAAGGGCATCACGTCCCTTCCCAAATTGAATATTGCTCTACTTCTTCCCATCTGCTGGGTCAAATCCCCCCTTTTCATCCACTGGAAGCCTTTCTCTGGGTGCCTTTGTTCACTTATGCCGAGTAGCCATTAGCCAGAGGATTAGCAGATCATTTCATTTGGCCCGGATAGTGTGTTTGACTGGGAAGCAAAGGCTGCTGCCGCCAAGGCAACACACAGTCTGTCTGTCTATATGTCTTTATGTCTTTGTCTGTCTGTCTGTCTGTCTATATGTCTATATGTCTGTCTGTGTGTCTCTCTCTCTCTCTGTGTCTGTCTGTCTGTGTGTTTCTCTCTCTCTGTATGACTGTCTGTATGTCTCTCTCTC
The DNA here is from genome assembly GCA_027564835.1 of Typhlichthys subterraneus. Taxonomy (NCBI): domain Eukaryota; kingdom Metazoa; phylum Chordata; class Actinopteri; order Percopsiformes; family Amblyopsidae; genus Typhlichthys; species Typhlichthys subterraneus. The sequence continues at coordinate 3,664 of JAODUH010077839.1, forward strand.
TCTCTGTGTCTGTCTGTCTGTGTGTCTCTCTCTCTGTCTGTCTGTCTGTCTGTGTGTCTCTCTCTCTGTATGTCTGTCTGTGTGTGTGTCTCTCTCTCTCTCTTTCTCTCTCTCTCTGTCTCTCTCTCTCTCTCTCTCTCTCTGTCTGTCTGTCTGTCTGTCTGTCTGTCTGTCTGCCTGTGTCTCTCTCAATTCAATTTTCAATGCTCGATTCAATTCTGCTTTATTGGCATGAAAGTTCAAAGACAATGTTGCCAAAGCATAACAAACAAAACAAAGCAACACACTAAAACACAGTCTGTCCAACAATCTTCACATCATTAACATAACTGTTACGTACAGTTTGGACAGTATACAAAACATAACATGAACATTAGTGTGTTATATAACCCACATCACATGTTAGTAGCTATTATCCCCCAAAACTACTCCTGTGTTTGTGTGTATGTGGTGTGCGTGTAGTGTGTGTGTTTGTGCGTGCGTGCTTGTGTGTATGGTGTGTGTGTGTGTGTGTGTGTGCTCATAAAGGTCCCTCAGGTTGTGGCATGCAAACACATATTTGGCAGCGAGTCATGTCTTCTCACATTCTCCTAGTAGTATTTTTAATTTTGAGAACTCATTTAGTTCTTTGAAGCCTGTAATTTCAGATTCTAATTTATTAAAGAAATAATTTCTTATTTCGCTAAACAAAACTCTCTGCCAAAGCAACAACTACAAAAAACCTAAAATGCATTCAGTATATACATTGAACATACATGGAATTAATAAACACGGTATGAATACAGTTTTTACAAATACTGACAGTTCCTTATTGGCATGATGCCGGGGACAGGTCAGCCACAGTGTCTCATGTTGTGACAGGCTGTCACAACATGTCTGTCTGTCTGTCTCTCTATATCTTTCTATATCTTTCTCTCTCTCCCTACAGTGTGGCACTGATCGGGTGTCATTTTCAAGAGCATGTAGTCCACAGCCGTCCCGCTAATAGTGTTTCTCACCTTTTTCCCCTGTCAGTGAAAGCCGTACTGCTTTAGCCATAGTTGCAACATTAGCCCCCATATCATACACAGTATATTATTGTGTTCTGGCAGTTCTCAGGGGAGCTACGTTGTGCTATTTTTACCCCAGATAGCTCTTTCCCTCACCTCTTTGACTTTGTGCACCAGATTAATTAGCGCTCCATTCACAAACAAGTCATGTCCCCAGAGAGCAGGCACACATTGTGTGCAATGGCACACTGCATAGTCAATGCATGTCAAAGCGACACACACACATACACACGTTCACACACACACACACACACACAGAAACTCTTGCAACGTATGTAGTATGGACAGTAGCTTGTATGGCATCGTTGTATTCATTGACACAGAAGCACATGCACGCACAGCCACACACACACTTAAACTCTCTACAACGTATGTAGCTTGTATGGCATCTTTGAATTGACACAGAAACGCACACACATGCTCACGCACACACACACACACACACACACACAATGTCCTAGCGCTGGTCTTGGCTGCATCCTGGCCCTCCATCATCCATCATGAATGTTGACTACTCCTAAGGGATGGGAAGAGCATTTCAGCTAGCCCTCAGAAACCAATTAAAACAACAGTGTGTGTGTGTGTGTGTTAGTGTGTGTGTACATATGTTAGTGTTTTGCTGTTACTCCCTGTCTTTATTAAAGTGAAGTGTATTTCTGGTTTTGCCCATGTTGATGGGCGTGCGTGCTTGTGTGCGTGTGTGTGTGTGTGAGAAACGCCACTGATTTCAACCTGTTCCCGTTATTGTAAGGCTGCTATAGTGGCTTAGCCAGCTACAGTATACCAGGTTGTAATCTCTTTCTTTTTCTCTCATTGCTGATTGCTCTACTAAATTTTTTTTCTCACTTTGTCATATATCCCTCTCTCTCTCTCTCTCTCTCTCTCTCTCTCTCTCTCTCTCTCTCTCTCTCTCTCCCTTCGTTCTTTCCTTCTTCTTAACAATGTTCTGTATTGTCAGAGCCCTACACCATCATCTATTTGTCTTTTTTATTCATTTTCCTTTAACATTGCCTTCTTCATTACCATCTCCTCTCTCCGTCTATTGACTATCGGTGAGTATATCATCAGTATATGGCTTTCCCCGTAGAGGCCTATATCGACCGGCCCGCTGTGATTTGCTGTTGTCTTGCAGGAGCTGAACATGTTACGTCTCTCTCGCTGTCTCGGGGGGGGGAAACGAATACCCACATTTGGTTCTGTCACCCATGGACCCTTGTGCTGGGTCGTATGCACTAGGGGTGTTCCTAGAGACTAAATGTCCCTGTCGTTTAAACAAAATTTGAAATTTAGAATCGTCGACTAGACAAAGAAATACAAAAACACAACTATCAGGCTTACCAGTGTCAGACTGGCGATCCGTTGTTTTGTTTTGTTTTAGGCCGCAGTTACCGTAATGGTAAAGTGTCAATGCCACTTCGTTACCGTATTCACAGGCAGCGGGACGAGAGTAATATGAAAGGTACTCTATCCCTAATGTGCAAATCTCCGAAAGGATCCGCCAAGCTAGCAGTTTTAATAGGTCATATTTTATAGGCATTTTAACAGTGTTAATAATAAATAAATTGTCATGAATATGAATCATAGTGTTATGAAAATGTGTCAAATAAATACTGTGAAACTGTGTGTGTGCTAATACATTGTTGACACCTTGCTGGACTGACAACGTGAAGATGATTAGGATTATTATTATTATTAATAATTAACTGAAGATACTGTAATTGTAATTGTAATGTGTTACCGGTACTGGTTAGCTACCGTAGCTAACACTCACGATAACAACGCACGATACCGTACCACCTTTCCCTCATTCTCGTTGTTTGGCCTAACTGACTTGAGCTTGACCTGACTTGAGCTGAACTGCTCTACATGCACAGATTTAAAATGATTCTCCCCCCTTGATAAACTATTTTGATCATCCTTGAAAAAATAAGCAAACACTGCAAGACTAATACGAACAGACATAGCTGCACTCTCACTAATGTAAGTTGCTATGGTAACATCACAGCCCCTCAAGTGATCCTGGTGACGTATTTTACATGCGCTGGAGCAATAAAATGCTACTTAGCGGTCTCTAAATGTAGAAACACCAGTCATTTCCAGTGGGAATATGTGTCTTTGACAAAACAGGTAAGTTTGCAACATATGAGTTAATCACAGACCGTGGTAGGGAAGAAAATCGAAAACATTAATTTTTCTCATAAGGAAAAACTCTTAGACACAGAAATCCTTATATGGGCATAATGACATACTGTACGAATGGCGAGGTCTATGAGAGTTGTCCCCGCTCCCTCGCCACTACGAACCATATTACTCTGCTAGCAACGCATGGAAATCAAGCGCTCCAATCTCCACTCGCAGCGTCAGCAGATTGTTTCGTGTGCAGGCTGAGGCAGGGATCAAATAATACGTTTAACCGACTAGTATTTGTGATGCCGAGTTTAACCGTTCAACCAGCTAATCCCTAGTATGCACCTTGACAAAAGCATTTTGTTGGCGGGAAAGGTGGTGTTATTGGGAACTATGTATCGCCATAATTATTCCTTGGTTGCACTGAATGACCTTTCTTTCAAATGACCTCATAAACAATGTACTGTAGCTGGCAGGGGTAATGCAAGTGGCACCAATGTCATTTAGTCTGCTACGCGATTGTTAATTACTTTGCAGTAGCTTTCTGACACCCTGTGTCCAAGCTGTTTAGGTATAATGTGGGTGAACGGTGCCTATTCATTTCTGGTCAGTGTTTCTCTGTCAATGGCAAACAGAACATTAAAAAAATATATATTTTCAGAAGTATATACTAGACTACTATTTACAGTAAACTGTAGTCTGTGACATACATTTAGAGCATCAGAAGGTGTTGGTTTTATTGGAAAGTAAGGTTTCCAATACCCATGTCCAGTTTCCTGTCAATAGAATATGATTCAGCGGAGTGACTTTCTTGTATCGAGTGGCATAACATATCGGCAGCTATATCCCATAAAAAGGGACATGACAATCTATTGACTTTCAAAGCCTATTCTCTGGCCATGATACCTTTCAACATCATGTTTTTAATGTCATGTAATGTCACCATTTAGTGGCACAGCAGGTCTCCCTCCCGTCTGCCTGAGAATAGCTTTTCTCTTCTCTGCTAGATCTCTTTTTATATCAGAGATAGACGTCTCTCTCTCTCTCTCCCTCCCGCTAAACAGTAGATGCTATCTGTTGCTCTTTTAGCCACAATAGGCCTCACACAAAGCCTCAGAGAGAGAGAGAGTGTGAGAGAGCGAGCGGAGAGGGAGTTTACACAGCACATTGGCGAGAGGAGAATAGAGCGAGTGTTTAGGCTAGTGGCTTTTATCAAAAAGCCTTTTGTTTGTGTTGTTTAGTGGTGTAGCAATGTGCGCACGTGCGTGCATGTGTATTTTTGATAAGCCCCGACTCTTATAAAAGAAAAGCGATTTGATTACAATATCTGAAGATTCTGACTGGCAGTCTGCAATATGTGCCATTCTCTCTTTTCTGTCCAACGCAAATGTATGCCCTCATAAACAAGAGAGAGAGACGCATATAATTATAGACGCAGTCCAGAGAGAGAGCCTTGTGGAGCGCGAATGCAAAGCGAGGAGGAGGATGTTTTTGCACCATCAGCCCAGACAATAGGAGATGCTCTATTATTTAGTCACTATGGCACTGTGCAACATCAGACCCCCAACTGTGTGTGGGTGTATGTGTGTTGTGCTTTTTGCCATGATGCAGGGCTGGGTCTGTGCTACTGGGATGAAACGGAAAGAGCCGAGCGATACTGATTGATGTCCATTATCAAGATAATGTCGAAAGTATTTATAACTACTCTATATAGTTGCTAAGAACAAAGTAACAAAACAAAAAAGCAGCTTGTGTGTGCTCGTGTGCTTGTGCATCTGTGAAGAAGAGTCTTTGTAGAGGACATTAATCACTATAAAAATGCCTTCAGCATTTACACATTGTTTTTATTATGTGTGCATTGTAGAGGGAACGCTGGGAATGCATTCACTGTGAATGACAGAGTGGGGAGGACACGTCTCTCTCCGCTTCTTCAGACAGTGAGGTCAAAGAGTAACCTCTCCCCACCCTTACCCCCTCCACCCCCCACCACCGCCTCAAAGAGTTGGGCTGGGACAAATGACCGTCACCCCTCCCCCCCTTCTCTTCCCGTGGCGCTAATCCAATTAGGGCTAGCGCTAATCATCCCGGTCGTGACGGATGACCGCGGGGGTCATTGTCTGTGCCATGGGCTAGATGGATGGCACTGTGATTAGCAACTTGGCTAGCCTCGGGTAGGCATTAGCACCTCCGCACACCTTTCAAGGGCCCCGACGGGGAGGGGGGGGAATTAGGGGTCGCCGCGTGCGGTAATTGTGTTGAGCAGATTAATAGTCACAAGGCTAAATGAGAGATTTAAGTAGGGTCTTGATGGTGGGTATGGGTTACGCGTGTGAAAAGGCAGATTGTCCATGTTTTGAGATGCAGTTAATACATTGGCGGCCATTTTTCATCTCGCTAATTGAAGCGACAGGCATTTGATTGGAATCGAATGAGGGAAAAGACCCCAATTACCTTCGTAAACTATGAAAATATGTTCCCGGCACCTTCTAACTTCTTCTCATCTTTGTTTCCCCTCCCCGTCCAGCTGTCTCCGGAGACGGGACCCAGACAGGGAGGCACCATGTTGACCATCACAGGGGAGAACCTGGGCCTGCAGTTCAAAGACATCCAGAGCGGGGTTCGCATCGGCAAGGTGGCCTGTAACCCCCAGGAAGACCAATACGTCAGCGCCGAGCAGTATGTATTGTGTTGTAGTGTTCCATCTCGTTTTCCTCCTCGGCATCACTTTGCGTTTGTCTCACCTTCTTGCCCTCGTAGAGCTCGTCTGTCTGCTTCACTCTGTGTGATATTGATGTGACACTGAGTGCTGAACACGGCACGCGGTGACTCACTCACACAGACGTGTACGTTTCAATTAAACCAACAAAGGTTAAGGCACTCTCGCCCCTCGGGCCAAAACCAATTCCTGCAGGCAGACGCGCTCTGTTTGTATTCCCTTTGTATTTAGCCACTATTTGTGGAGTCAAGTCAAATGTTTATGACTCTGGCAAGCAGATTTCCTGCATGACTAACATTTTATGAATATGCTGTAGCTACTGTACACCTAGTAAAAACCCAGATTTTTAAAACACCACATTAACAACACATGGTTGTCCCAGTTTTATTTCTGTTCCTTGCCTTTTGAGTTGTTCCAAGAGTGTGATGCACATGACAAAATCCAGGGCAGTCAGCACAGCTAGATACGTCCTCCATGTTCTATTTCCATCCATGTAACTGTCACTTGTAAACAAACACCCCATTTGGTTAGATCTCCAGTGTCGTCCCAGCAGAATACGGAGACTTTGTCTCCTTGCCAAAAAGGCAAACATGACGAATGTGATGTTGACGGCTCGTCAGTTAGGACAATAGAACGGCCCCTGGCTCTCGCCAGTGATGACGGCTGTCACCAAAATGGGTTTAGAGATATGCAGGTGATGTGAATGTATGGTTTCACATGGTCCCATAAGTACATTTATAGCCGTAACGTGTATTATTATTATTGTTATTATTATTATTATTATTATTATTATTATTATTTGGAGGTTTCAATAACAGAATTTTTATCCGCTCATGTGAATTTCGTCCAAACCGTTGAATTCGAGACGGCAACGGCCCCATCTAACCCAGCCAACCATGTGACGTGGTGTTGGCTTGTTGCCATAACAACCAGGGCAGGAGGGCAGCACTGGCAAGCCAGCCTGTCATGCTAATTTAAAGTGATGTCAGCCGTGCGGGCGCCATTAGCGAGCCAATTGCTCCCGTCATCTTCCCCCCCCAACCTCGTCAAGGCCATAACACAAGGGGCGGGACAGGGGTCGCAAGTGACAGCGCCGGGTCAAAGGTCAACTGCTGGGAATAATGGAGAGAAGGCGATGATTACTTGCTGCAGCGGCTTGCAAACGTGGACACGATGTAGATGACTTGTCCTAGTTCTGCTGGTCTGCTGGACGTACGTGCGTCCAGCAGAGACCACACTTCTGCTCAGTGATTTAAAGCACAACCGTCCAGAGAACTTTATAGCTCTGTAGAGGAAGGAAGTGCTGGCCTCGGTCCCGGTGGACATAAACATATGAGGTTTCTGCAGCGCTCGTTACACAAGTCCCTACTGCGTCATATTTTTGGGTTGTAACTGGGGGTAAGATAGTGAGTTACACAGAGATACAACTGTGCAATTTGCTGTTGCTTGGTGTGACATCCTCCCCAACCTAAACCTAAAAGTAACACTATACCACCACTATACTAACACTATATGACTGGTAATGGTGCTCAACTCTGGCTGTATTTCTATTAAAGGTCCATCTAGCTTCCTAATTGTGGCCCGGATCTCAGCAGGAGCGCCACAAATAAATGTGTGCAGGGAGGAGAGAGAGAAAAACAAAGAAAAAAACACTGCATCGAAATGCGGATGTCATCGTCGTGACAACAGCGCGGTTGCCATTGGCCACCTGCTGGGCGGAAGGAAGCAGGAGCTATAACTCATCTCAGGGACAGCGAGAGAGTGGAGGGAAAAGGGTGGGGGGGGGGTTGGCTATGATACAACATCTTCAATTAATCAGCTTCTCTCTCTCTCTCTCTTGTTTTCTGCCTCACTCGCTCACTCTCATTGTTCCTCTGTTTTAGTCTTCCTCATTTGCTTTCTCTGGTTAATTAACAGTCAAGGGTCTGAACTGTGAAACGTGTGTGTGTGTGTGTGTGTGTGTGTGTGAGAGAGAGAGTGTACATATGTGTGTGTGTGTGTGTTCCCCCTTGCGGGCTCTGCTGTCATTCCAGCCACTCTTCCAGTCCCTCAATCATTCCTCCAATGGTTTTTAATTTGGCCGGCCAGTGTCCAGGGCCAAGCTCAAGGCTTCTGCTACTACAGTGCCCCCTAGCACACACGCACGCACACATACACACGCACACACTCGTCTACACACACACGCGCACATACACGTGCACTCACACACGCGCACGGGCTGTTCCAAGCATGGTTCACTTGGACACATCGGCTATTTCTGTATAGAAAAAAAGTGCTTTGAAATTAAAGACATTTATAACTCCAAAATCCACACATTGAACAACATTGAACCATATTGATGTCAAGACATTCGCTGGAAATAAATATTTTGTATACGGCATATTTTCAATAGTGCACACGCACGTGTGACGATATTTACGTCGCGCATAAATTATGCCTGGGCCTTAACAATAAAACGCTTCTCTCTCGCTCCCAGGATCGTGTGCCGTCTGAATGACGCCACAGGTTACAAGGTGCAGGAGGCCAAGGTGGAGGTGTGCGTGAGGGACTGCACACACCCGGACTACAAGGCCACCTCGACCAAGGCCTTCACCTTCGTGGTAAGTGGCGTGTGTTTGTGTACAGTATGCTGGTGTAGCAATAATTTGACGATATGATGCGTATCACGATCATACTCTAAGCAAGGCGATATATATTGCGGTTTCTAATTCGTGGAAAACCGTCATAACAATGCTAGAAACTCTAGAAACTTGCTCAGGGACTGCAGATAAAAATTTGCTTTAAGATAAAGCTGGTAACAATCTTTCCTCTCTTTTGAGGTTACTGTATTTTGTACATCGATATCATGATTTTGAGAATCGCAAAACCGCAATATCTCGATACTCAGGTGTATCGATATTTACTTACACCCCTACGAGCTAGCTACATTTGCCGATTGTGGCTAGCTGCATGGTAATGGTGGTCATTGTGAGGCTAGTCTCAGCCTCTTCTGTCCATTATCACTATTAAGCACAAATAAGCAACTCTGCGCTGATGCAGGACTCTGACTTCCGGGAAGTGTTACTGTCGTTGGCTGTTAGCATTGTCACTCACAAGTAACGTATCTGTAATTTCCAGTGCGACGATAGCGCAGTGCTGTACTTACTAAAATGTTATGAGCAGTAACCATAGCCTACACATGTTTCCAACAAAACGTCCTACTTGGCCATTGAGGTACCTAGTTGGTCGTTGTGCATGTCAATCATAATACCTCTCTCTGCACTTGTCCCAGACTTTACGTATGTAAAGGCTGGCTCTGCAAGACTATTGTTGGGGTGGCTTTTTGGCACTGTGATTGACCTAAACCATTTAGCTTCTGCATGACTTGTGTGCCCTTCCCTCAGTCTCCGTACTTCACCCGCGTCCACCCGTCGAACGGGCCGCTGTCAGGAGGTACCAGGATCACCATCGAAGGCAGCCACCTCAACGCAGGCAGCGCCGTGGCTGTGAAGATTGGACTCCACCCCTGTCACTTTGAGAGGTGAGCAGATCAAACCTGCCTCTGAGCTAGACTTGCACGGTGTCGCCGCTGCACACCCATGTACATGACCTGTACTCCCCCGTGGATTAGTGCTAACAGTGACGTTCAAAAGATGTTTACGCGTGTTTTCATATAGAGTGCATTGTGAATGTTATTCTTTGTGGCAAGTGGTACATTTACAGGTACAGTACTTAACCTGTTTTTATTTTAGTTTTTTTTTGTGGCAGTTAAACTTCACTCTATTACGTGTTAAAAGTCTTTGTGATATTTGCCTGTCATTTCTTTCTGCATCCCCAGGGGTATCAGACTAGCGGTGACCAACACCTTGTTTGTACCGGGAATGACCTATTGTTTCAACATCTATTGTTGTGAGAATGATCGTATTACGCTAACATTTCCCAGGCGAGCTGCTCTCATATGGGCAGTGCCGTGCACGGAAAGGTACGTCGGTGAAGTGCACGGATGACATTATCCTGCTCAGGGATATTACTGTAATTTGAGGCGCTGGGATTCAAACGGTGCCTGGTAATTGGTGGCTCGCATTCTGCCTGCTTTTGAACTCACGTTAGAAAAATACTAACATTTTGTTTCAGGTTGTACAACTATCAGCCGCTGCCATCTTTAGCCACTGTTATCGTTTAGTTAGTTTGAGTTTGTGCCAGGCTTTTAAGAATGGGGTGACATGGATCTGGTACGATTTCAGTGACTGCCGTTCTTGATGCCAAGAATTATATTGTTCCCTTTAGTCTTTGCTGGCAAACCATACTCTGGATCAAATCTACCCATGGTGTCTGACAGATGGCAGAGAGAAGATTCCTGACACTTGTCAGAGATTGCCACCGAGACTTAGAATTACTCACAAGTGAAATATGATGAAGAGCAGAAGGGGGAAAGTGTAAAATAATTTGACCGGTCATTTAAGGAAATTACTCATTTCAGTTTGATCCGTTACATTACAACATTACGGCACATGTCTAGAAGCGGTCAGCAGTCTAAATATGAATTGTGTGGCCTTGATAAAAACATAGTAATCATGGAAAGATTGCATGTGAGTGGCGAGCTAGGAGACTTAAATTAGACATAGGGAAAAAAAAGTCTTGACAGAAAATAGAAAATGTATGAGTGTTGATGTTTTTAAAGTGGGCTTCTGCTTGGAAAACAGACAAGTTAAACTAATGAACACGTACCTATAAAGTGCTTTGTGTTCTATACCCAAGGAAGGGAAGTAAAGGCCAATTTAAAGTACCCTGGCACATCCACAGAAAGGTGAACATAATAGTCTTGGCCTTTCATTCACTGAGCAGCAATAACCTTTATGACCAAAGTAATGAACTGGTTGATTCCATCTCTTTAATGTGTCTTTGCATGCACCTGGGCCTCCGTTTTAATCAAAACCTATTTACCCTTAGTCACTCATCCCCTTATCTCCAAGCTCCCCTAGTCTTTCATTTATTTTCTTTTTGTTTCCACCGCCCAACCCCTCCCCCTCCCCCTCGCTCCCCTTCCCTTTGTCCCGGCAACCCTGTCAAGATATGCATACCGCATGACGGGCGCTCGCAGCGGCGGTGTTGTAAAAAAAATATAAAATAAAATAAAAAACTGTTCCCATGGAAACCAGGCACTAGCAGAAAATAGTGGTGATACATCTATCTATCTATCTATCTATCTATCTATCTATCTGTATGTCTCTCTGTGTCTGTATTTCTTCTCTCTCTCTCTCTCTCTCTCTCTCTCTCTCTCTCTCTCTCTTCCCCCTCCTTCCTCATTTCTTCTGCACCTGAGTCTTAAGCCCCGTCACACTAGCAATGTAGCAATGAGAAGCAATGGAACGTCAGCGATTAGAAGCGACGACTGCCGGCGGTCGGTCGGCGACGCGAGATGGGCGGGTACCGAGTTACATGAATCTCAACTTCAGGCGATAGGGGTGTCTACCAATGGGAGCTAAGGATATCGGTTGCTGACAGATTGACTGAAACATTTGGAGTGTGAAATATATGAGGCGGATACCTATGCAACCAGAGCCTGGAATGTAGGCAAGTGGCCGATTCACAGCTACAGTACAAAGTGATGCAGTGTGTCCGGGGCTTCATTGCAAGGTGCTATTGGGATGTACCCAGAAAGCAGCTGTGCTCTCCAGTACCCGCCCCTGTTCCCTCTCCCTTCCCGCCTGCAGCCGCCGTGCACGAGCAGGGCGCCGCCACAATGCATCTGGTAAAACACACGTTTAAATAAAGCGCTGGCACTGCTTACACAGTACTGTACTCTGAATCTCTCTCTCTCTCTCTCTCTCTCTCTCTCTCTCTCTCTCTGTTCCGCTTCTCTCGCTCTCTCTCTCTCTCTCTCTCTCTCTCTCTCTGTGTGTGAGTGTGTGTAGGTGTTTTGAAAATGCAAGTATGCTATTTGTGCATGTATAGAAACGTGTGTGTGTGTGTTGCCAGTTGTCTCTCTCACCCACACACCCCCACACACACACATCCACACCCACACACACACAGAGAGAGAGAACTATACCCTTACTCTGTTACCATGGAGATGTCGATCCCTTTTCTCTGCCGCCATCCTCTCCTCCACCCTTTGTAATGTGGGAGATGGGG
>JAODUH010077860.1:0-15665 GCA_027564835.1 Typhlichthys subterraneus
GGGGGGGAGCGGGTTCTAGGATGAATACAAAGAAACTGGAGGTAGGGGGAGGGGTAAACCCATTGTTACTGGAGAAAACAGAAGGACACTGTGTCAGAGACAGTGACAGACTCAGGACACCAGCAGGAAATGACTGACTACGAGACAAACAGAAGGCAGAAGGTGTGAATCAGAAAGAGAAACCCAGCGACAACACCTTCCAAAAGAGAAGAAAATAATTAACAGAAAGGAACCAGAAAAGAACATTTTGTTCTCCTGTATACATATTTACGTCGCAGGAACAGGTATGACGCTTACAGACTACGCTCCAGATGTCACCATTTAGCAGTATCTTTTCAGCCGTCAAATGACTTTAATCACATAGGTGGTAGGGTATTGATACAAGCTGAAAGCCTATTGTAAAAAAATATAAAAAGGATTATATAGAAGAGTTTGTTGCATATGCCTGTGGCATTTCAGCAAAATTATAAAGAGACCCTCTTTGAATCATGCTGGCAATTACCAGTATGTCTGAAAGCAGCTTTAAAGAAAAAAAGAATTTGACTTAAGAAAACACGACTCCATCCATCCTTTTGTAGACAGTTGATTCAAACATTGAAGTGCTGGGGCTGAAAGTTGAGATCCCATCCCATAATCAAGTAGCATACCTTTAATTTGCCACTGAGGGATTACAAATTACAATGTAAATGGATTTAACTGCATAAACTGTAAGACAACAACTGATCTCGTATTAGAATAACAGTGCTGTGTTTCTCTCTAAATAATGTTCTATGTGCAGCACAGTAAAAACAAAAACAACTGCAGTGTAAAATATCAAATAATTTCCCCTCCCTTGGTCCTGTTCCCCATGTGCGCCTCGCTCCCCAGCCAGGCTAGCACCTGTGAAGGCAAATGCCTTGCCTCTCAGGGCGGGGTCTGTGGTGAGCTCCAAACCTGTCAATAACTCACCATGGGTGAGACGGGAGCCAATATGGGAACCGTTCAGAGATGGATTTAGTTATTTCACGCCCAGTGCACTGAGCCACAGCTGTCAGGGCATTTAGACCAGCAAGGAAACTGAACTACATCAAACTCTCTAGCCAGAAGCACACAGATACAGGCTGTTCTATGAACCCAGCCAATAGAGGTAGGAAGCTTCCAAAAAGAGCTGCAACAAGCTAAACAATATAGCCAGCATAAATACATGAAAATAAACCATCCCATTGAAAACAGCTTGTTGCTAGTGACCGATATCTCACTCTGTTTTTAGCAAAGAAATCTGCCAAAGAAAACAAGTGTCAGCATAAACAGACATTTACTGTCACATCACAACCGCTATAGAACACTACAATCTCCTCTAGCCCACCTCTCTATTATGGTACTGTATCTCTCTCTCGCCAGCCTTCGCATACAATAGCTACAATATTGAAGCAGCATCTTTGTGTGAGCCTCTCATTCTTTCTCCTGGTTATTCCCTCTGCCTCACGCCTGCCCCATCCACCTCCCCCCTCCTCCTCCTCCTCCTCCCTCCCTCCCAAACATGAATAGGATTCCTATCTCATCGTCCTTGGCGCTCGTGTTGACCTTGTGCCGCGCCGGTGTTAATTAACAGTTTGTCTCAGCGATTAGCATCACCAACACACACGGCTCATGAAAGCTACTTCACCTAGCGCCATGACTACCCAGACACACACACAGACGCGTGCGCGCATGCTATTAGCACGCTGCACCAGTGCATGCCACACGCTGAGAAAAATGGGCACACGCAAAACGTACGCGCAAAGCTACGTGAGGAGTGAAGGAAGATCAAAGCTAAGCAAGGAACGAGGGAGCAGGCGTTGAGATACTGTGTGGAGGACAGGTTTAATCCATTCATCTTCCTGCACAGCACAGCAGAAACACAAGCAGAGACCTGCACTATACCGCCCTTGCTGGGAGACTAGCTGGAAGACTAGCTAAGGGCAACATACGGTACGACCGCTGGGTGTATGAATCTGCAGTCTATCATTGCAGAATGTATTGTGGTTATTATCAGCGTTATCGTGTGTGATGACTACAATATGGATTTTTATGGCGGGACAACATGGTTGAGAGCATCCGGTACAGCAAACACACGCAGACTGAAACATTGAGTTGCACTAAGGGCCCGACGTATCTGCGCCACAGCAGATTCATGCATATACAATTAAAAAGATTTGCTTGTGTGTCAAAGGCTCTTGAAAGGTGCTCTATATTTTAAACATTAATTAGCCGCAAGCAACTACTTCCTATGCAAAGATATAGTGGAAAAAGTATGTCCTGAGCAGAGAATAGAATCCAAGCTCCTCTGTTCTTGCATACATAGCCAGGCCAGCTGCAAGTGCATGTGTGTGTGGCCCAAGGAGAATTTGTGCTAGTGTGCATTCCATGAGTGCCAACATTTCAGACTAACGCACTGGGACTTTTAACGATGCATGTATCACTCCATTATCTCGATGTTATTCTAATAACTTATCTTCGGCACTCGGCCTGCAGCCTCGCACCTACGACCGAATCACAGCCGTGCTGATATTCAGTCTATCGCACTACCACTCGTTTGTTATTGCGTAAAAAGAGAGCCACTTTACAAAATACATAGCCAGGACAGGAAGAATTAAAACCAATGAAAGAATCGGTATATCAGACAAATTTGTTGATCTATTGTTTTATTGTAGATTTTATGTATATACATTAGATCATGTTTAAATATGTTGTGTTTACGTACGACTGCCACCTTGGCCAGGATTTCTGATATCAATGAGACTTAAGATAGAAATAAAGGAAAAATAAAAAATAAAAATAAAATGTCTTAAACGACTGTAGAGAACAACAAGACGCATTGATAGGTCAACAAACTGATGTTGGAGTTTTTTCCTCCCTGCTTTCCGCATTCCCCCTACTCTATTTGATGTCTAAAGTTATTGGGCCTTGCCTGAAGTGTGGCAAGCCTGTCTGAGTATTGCAATGAGAGCATTGCAATGTGACACTTGATATGTATATTACACACACTAGGTGCACAAGCTTAAGTTAGACAGCAAGCGTTGAAAAACAACACCTAAACCGATTCTCCCACGTGTGTACACCTAAACCGATTCTCCCACGTGTGTGTGTGTGTGTGTGTGTGCGCACGTGCGTGCGTGCGTGATAACAGCCCGCGAGTTGCGCCAGAGAGGTTTTGAGTGAGCGTGCCAGTGTTGGGGATGAGGGTGTCAGAACAGAACTGCAGAGAGACAACACAGATCTTATTACTTGTCTGTACAGCATCCTCTCCCTTATCTCTTATCAGTGCAGCGCAGCAGATACGGGGATGTTCGGTCTGAATGATATTACTGTAGGCATTATGGATCGCTTCATTCCCCAAACATGGTAGCAAATACTACTGACGAAAATACCTTGCATACATCACTTCATCATCTCTACCGCTGGCCTGTAATGCCTAAATCTAACAGATCCACTCAACATCAAAGATTTCATTTAGCTGCAATGTTATTGTGAATCTCTTTCTTCTAACCTCTCTCTTATCAGTTCATCAATCTCATATCTCTCTCACTTCATCAATCACCTCTCTCTCTCCTTCACTTCATCAATCACCACCACTCACACTTCCCTCCTGCCAGATTTGAAGAGAATGTTTCCATCATCACCCAGAGACTAGGGTGTGTGCACGCTGAATGTGTGACATCCGGGAATATTTCCAAACTCAAGCTCATTTGCATGCGGCGCACCGGAAGTTAAGACGAAACGTGGGGGTTCTTGACATTCAAGTTTACCGTAAAGTATTGCTACTGCCAGGTTCAATCCTCTCTGCTGCACTTTTGTAGATTTTCTTCAGCTGAATCGAGGATTTAACATGGATCTCTATGGAGAAAATACTCCCCACAGGAAGGTGGGATCCTATAAATTGTATATGGTCACAATGCATGGTCAAGCTCCCATATAAAACAAACTCTACAGGAAAGGTAATGGCTTGAATATTTTGAAGATACAAATGGAAAATTGTCCACCGAGACCTGAGCTACAGCATTTTGCATTAATTAACTCTGCCAGGTGCTATGGGAACATACTTTTGCATGCTATAACCATATGCATTTCACAGAGAAAAATGTCTATTATCTGTTGCCATTATCTTTCAGTAAACGCTAGGTTTCAACAGAGTGTATGACACTCTTATATGGTCTGTGTCCAAAAAAGTTTAAAATTCAATTAATGAAAAACAACAGATTTCAACAGAACTAGTGCTGGTTATATGTATTATATTCTAACATTTTGGGATACATCATTTAAATAAGTAGTTTCCCCATAAAGCCATCAGATTAGTGCCATGGATGCTACAGGCAGCAGGAGGCTCATACACTAATAATACGTCTTGTGTGCTGTGCAGTCCCCAGCAGGCAGTGTTGATACACTGCCTGCTCAATCACAAATCTGAAGCCCACCAGGGCATCAATAAACAGTATAAACAAGCAGGCATGGTAAGCATATTATTTAACAAAAATAACAAACAAAAAAAATACCTCAGATAAACGAATGACCTCTCCGTAAAGGAATAGTAATTTATGAACAATCAAATATCAAATACATACATTGAAATTATGTGAAATAGATGACCCAGACACTAATCAAACACACACACATATATACACTGTCATCAACAACGCTGGTGGCTCTAGTGTTCTATAAAGCACATACGAGCTTCACACGCGTCACATGATCACTAATGCTCACTAAAGCCATAATGGAGGATAACCGCAGCTGGAGCACTGAGCCAGGGGATTATATCACCATGGAAACACATCAGCTTGCCATGTCCCGATGCACAGATGCTCGCTTCTATGACTGCACCGTAAAGTTACGTTGCGGCCACCTAGAAAGGTTATCCAGCCAAATGATCACGGCAGTAACAAATGCATTTAAACATGCTGCCAACTGCTCCTCTGTAATGACACCACAGAGATCTAGACGCCCTGCAACAGTTCCCAGCGCTACCTGATAGACTGCTCAATAAGCCGACGTTGCCTGGCAACACATTTCCAGACAGTGAAAAGGAACTGCACGTTGACACTGCTTGGAATCGGTGTGGTCACGCGCATGAACAGCTTCAATTACGAGTGTGCTAAAACCCAGAGGTGGTGGTCAGAGACAGGAACAGCAGGGGGGCTGTCCGCTGTGATCTGTGATGATACGGGAGGGAGAAGCGATGCAGCCCACCCACAGACAGCACGCACACCCCGTCCCCCTGGGGCAACATTGGCAGACACAGTTTGCAGTGGAGGGATGGCCCTACATGCTAAACGCACCACATCTCATCCTAGCTCCTGCTGAATTGACGGACAGCTGTATTGAATACATCAAATGTCAGTGAAAACATGCAATAGACCAAACATCCCACTGATCGTACGGCTGCCGTGGTAACAAACGGCCAGCCTGTTGCAGATTGGCGTTTAGAGGGGGGGGGTTGGGGGGGGGGTCTCAGAAATACCTCTGGCATCCACAACCGCTAGCTGTCATTATTTACTCAAAGTGCGCCCTCCTCTCACACTTTCCCCTCAGTTATATCTCTGTCACTGTGTGGATTTAGAAATCACACTCCCCGCCATCCCCTTCACTGCCCAGCATAGCAGGACACCGGCTCCATAGGCTCCTATTGGCTGCCAGTGACATCACCTGGGGCAAAGTGTCAAGTCAGACACCGCCGGCTCTCTCTCTCTGACAGCTGTTGCCCTCTTGTGTTCACGGAGATAACCGCAGCCTCTCACAAACACTGTTTCGGCGTGAAGTCCTCCTTCCGCGCTGTCTACGAGTCAGTTTTGCCCACCCTCTCTTTACATATTAAGGCTTTGTGGTGACAGCGGGAAAGCTGACCGCAGATCAGTTTGGACAGGGAGGCACCGGTGCACCTGTTTCAGCCATTTGATCCTATGCAGGGAGCTGGGACGCTAAAGAGGTAAATTGGCTCAGCTTAGTCTGGCCGTGCACAGACCATTAGTCAATTACACTGTAAGCTTTGCTAGACTGAGCTGATGATTAAAAATAACAGGATTGCGTTCAGTCTCCCTCGCTGGTGCTAATGGATACATAGTGTTCTCCGCTTCCTGCTTTAGATGTGAGACAGGCAGGTTGGCATTCGCTTTAATCTACCGGACTCATGGTTTGATTTTATTTCACGTCCGATTAGCTAAACATTGCCTTCCACTGAGTGCTAGAATTAGTCCACTTGAGTGTCATGTTCAGCAATTCTTTTGTACTGCATGTCCTTAATTGAAATATAGTCCATTTCACTCTTCATTAAACTTCAGCTCAATTAACAGTCATTATTACAGCCCTGTGTTGTAGGGCACAGTGTGTCATAAAAAGTCACAAGATTACAACTAGCTACTTTAGCTAACCTTGTCAGAGAGACATGGAAACTTGAACTTAATGAACTATAATACAAGCGCGCATTCAAGAACAAGAACCAGCGGCTTTCGCTGATTCATCCCCACACCCCAGACACAGGTCAAGTATAGCGGTAGCCTACTTTGCGGCTGGTGTAGTGGGCATGCTTAGCCAGCTTGCCGTTGAGTCCCTGGAGGAAGACTTCATCAGTGACCTTGCCCACGTTCATACAGGCCTCGTCCAAAACAGAGAAAATGCCTTTATGTTGCAGCTCCACCAGGTCTACGATGATCTGATTATTGAAGTAGTCAATCTGATTAAAAACAGAAAAAAAAGTGTGGGAAAAGAAGGTTTAAAAAAAAAACATCAGAAGGCGGCTAGTAAAAAGTTTGAGTCATAATACAGTGGAAGAAAAGCTAAAGATATTGCTTTATAGTGCAACCAAACACAATGTCTACCCCAGCATGTGGTTTATGCTAGAAAACTGTAGGTCTGTAGGGGGGAGGGATAGATATCATAGAGTCTATGTCAGTCGAGGAGTAAGGGATTTAATCTCAAGTGCAGGAAGGGAAGAGAGGCATTCTCAGAGTTTCAAACCAAAACTTAGGTTTTGTAATGATAGAGTGCAACTTTTAAAATAGATTTAGGAAATTGCTAATTTCACTGTGCAAGTTGAGGGAAGTTAAAAGAAGTGTGACCGAAGCACCCTCCGTACATGTTTCCAAGGGATGCCTTCTTTCTGATACTCCTCCTGTTCTTGTTTCAGAACCAGCTGGATGAACAGTTGCTGGAGCTTCTCATTACAGTAGTTGATGCAGAATTGCTCAAAGCTGCGGCATAAAAAGTGGGAGAGACCACGTGGCTTGTTAGCAGATGGAAACACAGGTAGTGACATTTCTTGTGAGAAATAGGTTCCTTAATGCATGTTTTAGAATTATAAGATTGAAACAATGTTTATAGTACCGCTGGTTCTCTGAAAACAGAGCATACTGTATACCCAAAAAGGTTTGAAAGAGAAGAGAAACATTCTAACCACTGTGTAATTTAACATGGTGATGATCAATGACTAAATCATATGAGGCTGAAAACTGTGTGCAATCAAACCAAATCTAGTGCTGACCTGTTGTTCTGGAAAATCTCAAAGCCATAGATGTCCAGCACCCCAATGACTGTGTTTTTCCCATGAACCTTGACGTCATAGTTTTTGACTTTAATGAGGTCATTGATTTGACCCACAATCCAACAGAACAAGCGTTCATACATGGCCTGGGTACAGGAAGAGCTTTGTTGAGAAATGCACATTAAAGTCTCACACCAATGTAGAAACATTGCAGACATTTACAGACAAAAAATAACATTGGAGTTTGACAGCAGATCATTTAATTATATTATATTAAATGTTTGTTTATTAAATGTTAAATGTTGAGTTCAGATATTTTGCATCTCAAATAAGGCAGACGTTGCCGTGCCTATATGATACAATTACAATTCCCAAACAACAGCCAAACCTTTAAATTATAAATGTGAATTGTAAAACAAGTTAAGCTATCAAACTCATCTCTGGACATCGTAGAAAATAAAGAAAAAAGAAACATCAGTCAAGATATGTTAAATTTCACTGCCTATTTACTGTTACCATAAAATCAATTGGGCTTTCAGTTCAGAGTCAGATCATAAAGTAGAGGAATATATATATATATATACACACACACATATATATATATATATATATATATATATACATACATACATACACACACTCATCTTCTGCACATTCATCCTGAGTCAATCTAACTCATTTGCCTTGAAATAAATGACATAAATAGACAAACGCTAAGCACCTTGGCTAGTGCGTCCCGCCCGTAGCTAGCTTCCCTGGCTGTGTGCTGCTTGTCAATGACGTCTCTGCCGGTAGCCACGGTGCGGAAAAGAAGGGCTTTCTCCACGTTCTCCTGCTTCGTGGACAGCAGGTCAGCAATCACAGACACAATTTTGGAGTTCTCTATCAGAATCACATCACCGTCCACCCCAAACGTCAGGTTACCCTTGGGAGGAGGCCAGTGAAGGAAAACGTGATGGAAAGAGAGACAAGAGACACTTGTTTATTAGCTTCACTGCTAATTCCTGTCCGTAAAGCTTAATAAAGTCAAAAACTATTAAAACAATAGTATGAACTTGAAATTTGAGAGAAGTAGCTAACAGCTGCTATCGTCAATGTGGCACTAGCCTTGTGAGAGACGAGTGATGTTCCAAGCTCCACAATATATTCTGCTCTGCATGTCAGCCTGGGCTTGCAATGGAGACTTCACTGATGACTGACGTGTAGAGAGCAGAAAGCTGTGCAGCTTGCATGTTCTACTCATATTAAATAGGCTAAAGACACTACTGCCAAAGTTATGGCATCAAGTAATCTGCTATTACCAGATGTAGGATGGTGGCCAGAATCTTGTAAACAGTCTGGACCTCATCTCCTGTGAATCCAATGACCTTCATGGCATCAGCTACAGCTTTAAAGTCTGCATTATCATTTATGCTAGACTGGAGACACACACACACACACACACACCAAAAAACATGTTAGGTTCACTCTCCAGTCGGTGCCGTTTGACCAGTGACACTGGATTCCATCTGGAGTTGGTTCCCGGGGCGCCGCACAGCAGCTGCCCACTACACTGGGTTAAATGCAGAGAACGAAATTCACTACATGTAATGTGTATGTGACATTAAACATACCTTTATACACACACACACACACACAAAGAGAATGAGGGAGATAAATAAAGAAGGCATAAAAAGAGATGATACGAAATTAGTGCATTATTCATGTTTGTATTATGGCTAAGAACCACAATGTATTTAAAGCAGAATTAACCTAAAAAGAGCTGCGATCACTATGGCACACAATGTCTCTGTTTTGCTTGTGCTGTGTTCCATGACGTCAAGCTGTTTGTTGCTGTTGGTTCCTGTTAATTAAGCTCCCACCCAGAGCATGCAGCTGCTTACAGTACCAGCAGATGCCTTCATTTGGCTGAGAGTATAGTGGCTGAGGTCGAAACACATAACTACCTCTTGAGTAACTCAAAGATAATATCGCCTCACAAATAATGTGTGTTTAGTCTATAGAGAACAGCCCCTGGTGTGCAGAATATCAAGCAGGCAATCTTTAGGACGTGCGTTTGATTGTGGTAATCCCTCTGCAAATTCACTTCCCGTTATTACAGCCGGTCTCTCAGACATTCTCTGAGAGCCATGTCCTGTGTCCTACCTTGATGTGGCCTCCAACCTTGATGTAGGTGTAGGCTGCCGAGTCCCTCTGGATGTTAAGAGAACGTAGCAGGGAATCTGGGCCTCCTTTCAGCAACTAGTGTGGGACCAAGCACACACACACACACACACCGTTTATACACTTGCAACAAGTGCATTATCAGCCTTTCTTCAGATATCAGCAGTAGGTGGGTAGTCTAGAGGTTAACGTTTTTAGGGTGGTCTAGTCTAGTAGTTGGTAGTCTAGAGGTTAGGTATTTAAGGTAGTCTGGTTGTTAGGGTAGTCTAGTCTACCCTATAGTTTTGTAGACTGGGTGTTCAATTCCCAACTGGAAGGTTGTGGGTTCGAACACCAGAAATACGCTCTTGAGCAAGATGCCTATCCACACTCGTAATTGTAGCAGCTTTGGATAAGAGAGCGTTCCCTCAAGTACTGTATGTAATTGAACACATTTTAAAGCAACAGATAAGAAGAACAGACCCTCCAACGCTCACCTGGTAAAATGAGTGAAAACTCCGTTCTCCATCCTGTTGGAAGATGACCCTGGACTGGTCAAAAAATAACAGACATAATTTAGATTTACACATAAAACACAAACACCACAGACAGAATTTAGATTTACACATGAAACCAACAGTAATGTAACTAGGGATTATCCATACAATGTCATCATTTTCTTCAACAAATCACATAGCTTGGCTATACATTCTGCTTACAACAAAGGTTTATGTAATTCCACCAAGGCGCCCCCTACCTTCTCCAGCAGGTAGTTGTTGATGTGTCCCCCGATTGGGTCTCCTTTAAAGTCAAAGTTAATGTCCATGTACTTGCCGAAGCGGCTGGAGTTGTCATTGCGGTTGGTCTTGGCGTTTCCAAAGGCCTCCAGGACACAAGTGGATTTCAGCAGCATGTTTTTTACCCTGACAATCGGCATCAACGATAATGTTAAAGAAGGGTTACACAGGCCACATTATATGATAAAATGGTACGATTAGGGAAGTTATGGATGAGGTTCTACATGTGTCTGGTGAAACTCTTCTGTCATATGGCTAAAAAATGTAAAGGCTTTAGTCTGTTTATAGTTTGTTTTGAGTTGTCTGTGCATTATTCAGTGCCAGTAATAACAGATGCAGGATACATTCGTGGGGACTCTTACATTGCACCCAAGCTAATATTCAGTACCAGTACTATTAATGACTGACACATTAAAAGCCTGTTTAACCCATTCATCAATCAAACACTGATTCAACCCGGTGTAATAATATAATACAATAAGTGGCAGTGGCTTCTTCCAGGATGCAATTAATAGCACATGTGCCATATTATTGTCATGCGGGTTTAGAGTAGGCCGCTGGGCCCCGTATCTTCTTAAACCCTGTTCTGTCCTCTCCTATGCCTGTGTTTATTGTGCAGCATGTTTACCTGTTCAGATAAGCCTGTAATAACACACAGTAGCTATATGCAGTAATAGGGCGTGGGTCGCTGTGGCAGTACATTCTACATGGTCCAATGTTCAGCTTCAGCTTTCGGTCCGTGTTAATAATCTCTACAATTTACAATCAATGATAAGATAATAGTGCCCTGTAATGTATGACCGCTTGTTCTAGTGTCAGTTTATGTACTTACCTAGCAGTCACAACACACAAAAGGTAAGCAAACCTTTGCGGTCTTAACATGAAACCTAAAATTCACATTAAAGAATTAACCAAGCTACTAAGATATTAGGTTGCACCTATCTGACAACCTACATCTTCTAATGAGGGTGGGCATAATGAATACAACTGTAATACAGCATCAATAAAGGCTACATCAAGGTCTCTCATTACTTGATCTAAATGACTCATCACCTTACAGTGCCTAACCTCACCCCGTCCTACAGTGTATTTATATGAATTTATAGTGCCAATATAGGCAGCTCACCTTTCAACTTCAGCCCTCTGATTAGGGTTGGTGATAGCAGCAATATACTGCATTATATACTTGCTGGCTTCAGTCTTCCCTGCTCCACTCTCCCCTGTAAGATAAACACAAGCCAGAGTAAAGGCACTGTACACTTACAAATAGCAAGGTAAGTAAGTGTTTTGTAACTTTCTGCCAATTTCTAAATACAATACCCACAAACACAAAACGTCGTATTGAAAATTATGTAATACTGTATTACGATGTCTTTTTATGTTTTAGCCGTGCAAAAATAACTATGACAAAATATTTTGTTTTTGCCTCTGTTAATTCATTAAAAAGTCAGGGTTCAGAGGAGCTCAATACCCCCTCTGACCAGCAGGTGGTGCTTCATCAACCACCACTTCAACCAGACATCAACAACCCTGCATCACACAGCTTGTGGCCACTTCCCCTCGTTACTTAGAGAGGAATGTGGTTGACTCTGCGATATTCAACAGAACAAAGTTTATTTTGATTTTCCCCACAAGTCTCCAACAACAAAATTAGAACAGCATCAGTCCAGACAGATAACAGTGCATGTCTGAAACTCTGGAAAAATGTTGCAACAGAACATTGTCTTTCAACCAAAACAATAATTGTGGCAGTGTAGTATGTGTCAGGCTAAACACATCCGTGGGTTATTTCTGGGTCTTGTACGGGGGGGGACGACTTCCCACTTGACCTGAGATGACGATGCAGGTGTCTTTGTTTCTCCTCTTCATGGCTTTGTAGGCGGCGTCTGCGATGGCGAAGAGGTGTGGCGGCCTCTCGTAGAGCTCGCGGCCCTTGTATTGCTCCACTGCGTCACGGCCGTAGATGTTCATGGCACGGTAGGGGTTGACGGACACCACCACCTCCCCGATATAGGTGTAGATTCTCCCCTTCTCAAACCTTACGGAGCAGAAACAAGAAGGCTGGTTAGTGTCAGTGCTGGGCCTGGCCGTTGCATTATAGTGTGTTATATAGGACTAGATATCCTCAAATTAATTGTTTATTTCAGTCTGAGAAATAACATATATAGGGTGCATGATGGACCTCCATATCAAGCGGTGTAAGTTCGTGCTGCTCATAATGACACAGCCCAAATAAATGTTTCATCTGAAATATAATTATGAGAAAATAAAAAGTTGACATATTATCCTGTAATTTTCCAGCAACACTAGTACTGTCTGGGCTTTCCTCTGATGGCAATGTGTGTTGTGAATACACTCAGTTTGTTGAAACATCAGAGACATGAGAACAAGGCTGTTGTGTGGCCATAACGTCTGCAGACAGGAGCGAGTACAAAACATTTCATTAGGAAGGTGACCAGCTGAATGTCAGGTGATGTGTGGTGGCTTTCAGAGGTAGTGTGTGTGCTCATGACGCGCACAAGATACCCATACTATGTACCTATAATGTACATGTTGTTGAGAATTAATGAATATGCACTGTATAATGGTCAGTCACCCTCTCCATCCCCATCTACCCCTCCCACCAGAGACCGCCTGCCTTGCTTGCTTCCTCTCAGAGCGAAGCAGTATCCACACAGAAGAATGGTCCCTTTTATTGCAGCTGCTTCCTGGTCAGACCTGCCCTGAAGCACGTTGTACCAAAAACACTTTTAAATTGGTCCCCGCATTGCTTGAGTATGAGAGCGTAAGCGACTGCTACACGCCACAGGAATGGAAGCACCATATTCCAGATAGAGTGGATTGAAAATGCTCAATATATCTTGTATACTTTGTCTGCTGCCTGGTCTCTGGTTTCAGTAGAAGTCCTTTGTTTCACAGACGCACTGACAAACAATTACAGTAAGGAGGAGAAACTAAAACCCTCCACAAAATACACATTATGGCAGACTCATAAATTGCTGACTAACTGGAAAACAAAAATCTAAATGCATACTGTAGCTTCACTACCCTCTATGATAAAATAAAACCTAATCTGAAATACTTTACATTTGGTTGACTGGTACAGTACCATGCTTTCTGAATTACTGTCAATCCCTGAAAATAAAACAGTTTAAAATGAATTTCTCAAAAAATCTCTAATCTGTGAAAGTATCTCAAGACTTAAACAGTGTCATGTGGTGCGGTCTGCATCACTTTGAGTTCGCATACAGGTCAGATTACTGGATATTTCTTCAGTGTGCACAGAGATATTGGCTGAATTTGACAAAAGGTGTATTGAATTAGAAATGTTTACCTTTAACACCTCTGTGATGCTTAATAGTCTATATCTCTCTCTTTTTGTATTAATTATATACAATAGAATTATTTTCCCCTGTTCTACATTACACTTTCTGTCTTAAACTCGCTTATGTGGAATGAATGTTTATGTAATATATGCTGTGAAATATATAAATAGCTCTGATGACATGCTGCTGTCATTAATCTAGCTGTTTGTTTACTATGACTTGTGTACACTGTGACCTATTCAACCATTGTACTTATTGTAAGTGTCTTTGGATGAAAGTCTCATCTGAAATGGTATAGGCCTAAATGTAATGCAAATAGTCACACACCAAGTAAACACTGTTCACCCTACAAAAGTCTGTGTGTACAACATGTCACCACTAATGTTACTCTGGCTATGCTAATGGTACTACAGAACAACAAATGCCAGTTGCTAATCCTATGCTTTACAACCATTCATGATGATATCACGCATGATATCACGAAGTTCCCTCGTGCTCCAGACAGGACAAGATATTCATGAGCAATGCATGTTGTTTAAGGACACGCTACTGTACTAGGCGAGCATCACTGTAATCTAAAACAATTATATCATCTATTCAAGGAATGCGAGGTAGCCTATTGGATACTGCTTAGTCTGATAGCCGATGGATTGCATTTATTAGTGTGGCCTGGAAGGACATTGCCGCTGCAAGAATTTAAATAGGACATTTTATAGCTGAATACGTACTTGCCTTTTTCTATCACGTTCATCTTTTTACTACACTACGCAAATGACTATGACCATGCCAAAGGAAACAACAATATTGCAAGCCTAGCGTAGGCTATAGGTGGAATTTGTTGCAGACCTTCAAAGTTAAGTAGCTTTTTTAAGAGGAATGTTTGCTGGCACCACTTTTCTCCGTGTTAGTGCCGTCAGATGTCCACTTAAACCTCCCGGGTGCTAGAGAAAGACCCATTGTGCCCTCCTCCCTTTCCTGTCAGAAGGCTGTTGTGTGCCTGCTCCATTGTTCCATGTCAATTGGTGGTCATTGTCTGGGCCCTGTTCCCATTCGTCCTCTATACTGCCCAACACTGATGGCTGCCCACGTGGAAAATTGCCTTTTCTTTTGAATACCAAATATTCTTCAAGATGGGAGGGTTTTATCTTTCTCCTATCTCATCAGAGCATGCAAACCAAGAGGGCAGTGAGATTTTATATTTTAGAAATGGCAGACAATACCTGAATAAAAATATATGTCAGATATGATTACAGCATGCAAAATTTTGCTTATGATGAGATCTTGCAATATATGTGTTAATTAATGACATATGATGAAGTCCTCGGGCCTGTATGGGGAACCTAAATGTATGTCAGTTTTTACCTAAAGTAATCACTTTTGAAGAACATCATGTCAAGTTAAAATAAACTTTTCACTTTAAAATTTTAACAATTTTCACTTTAAATTATATGTATCATTATTGTATGATCTACTGTGAATGTGTGAATGTGATTTATTAATTTTACTAATTTTATACCAACTTTAATTAAATCGTTATAACATCCACTCCTTCTATGGATGACAACCAGGACTGAATTATGACATAATTTAGAAAAGTGAGATATTAACAAGAAAAACATAGGTATACCGCAAAGTATGACAATGTGGTTTCCTCCTTTCAAAGTGACATGCAAGCAATGGAAACCACATCATCGTATGCCCAGACTGCCCAATATTGGTTGTGCTTTTGTAAAGCCACAAAGTTATGTTTATGAACTATACAAACGGTATAAAAGGGCCCAGAACTAGCCTGATGTAACCAGACTATATCACAAAGCGCATATGGTCTGGTGAACATACAGTATCTCACAAAAGTGAGTACACCCCTCACATATTTGCAAATATGTGAGCATATCTTTTCATGTGACA
>JAODUH010077880.1:4595-15663 GCA_027564835.1 Typhlichthys subterraneus
GCAGTCAACGCCGGGGAGAGTGTGCGTTCGCTCCTCGCTCTGCACGCTAGCAGTCAACGCCGGGGAGAGTGTGCGTTCGCTCCTCGCTCTGCACGCTAGCAGTCAACGCCGGGGAGAGTGTGCGTTAGCTCCTCACTTTGCAAACAGTCAGCGTTGAGCAGGTCCTGGCACTTGTCGTGGCACTTGACGCCGCACTCGGAGCAGCGCATGCCCTGGCGGGCGATGCCCCACAGCAGGCCCTCGCACTCGTAGCAGTAGGTGGGTGTGGTGGCTGTCCACACCTCGAAGTTGTGCGGCGTGGTGGAGGAGATGGGGTAGATGAGGGCCTGCAGGGTCTTCTTATACACGTGGCTCTTCTGCAGAGGAGAGAATGGGGCCAAGACAGTATTATTATTATATCGCCATTATGCATGTTTGCATTATTAAGTACTTTGTATATGCTTTACATATGTTATTATTTATTGGTGGTGCCCTTGACAGTATTTATGTCTTAAGCGTCTTGGGAAGGGGTGTGAGTGTGATTTAAAAATGAAATATTAAAAAACAAAGCATCGTGCCAATACAACTAAACAAAGGACAGAAGTAACAAACCCACCAGCTCCTCATTGCCCAGAGTGGTGGAGGCCATGGCCGAGGTGATTCCTGCCTTACGGGAGCTCTGCACCAGAGACTGAAACATAAGGGCATGAGGCGGGACATTTAGGATTACAGGCGAGCTGGGTTTACGTTTGTATAAGATATGTGTACGGCATTTAGATACTCACCATAGCCTGATGTGGAAATATGATGAGGTGATGAGAAGGGAGAAAATGTGGTAAAAGACATTAATATAATAAAAAATAATATATTGTATTGTTATTGTATTATTGTGTAATCATAATTGAGTATGTTGTGCATATAATAGGCCCTGCGTCTCTGACAT
Source organism: Typhlichthys subterraneus (assembly GCA_027564835.1). NCBI lineage: Eukaryota > Metazoa > Chordata > Actinopteri > Percopsiformes > Amblyopsidae > Typhlichthys > Typhlichthys subterraneus. The sequence continues at coordinate 5,518 of JAODUH010077880.1, forward strand.
TCTACACCCTGGCCTCATGTAAACTGGCATTTATTCCATTAAACTCTACTTCTTGGTGTGCAGGTGTCTAATTTAGTCGGAAAGTTGGACACTTGAGTCGGCTGTTGGGGGATCGACAGCCACTTATAAGGAATTCCTGTAAAGAGGACCGGCGGCCCAGTATCTCCATTTGAAGCCATGACTTGTAGGTTGGATAGGGACAAACTGGCAACAGTGGTGGTGACATAGATGGGCACCCAGAGGATGGAGACGTCAATTAGGCTATCAAGCGTTACTATTTATAAGGGAAAACAATGTATGTGTGTTGACATGTTAAGTGAATACATGTGTGTGTATCTCACCAGATCTCTCACTAGAGGGATTGCCTTCCTCTTACGAAGGTCAGGCATGCTGTCAATACTGTAGAGAGCACCTCCCATTCTGAAAAGCAAAGGCAACACAATGTGGCAGCCAGCCACCGCTCAATACTCACTGGCTAATCGCCATGGGCTATATGTATGAGGCTATGGATCAGTATTAATGAGAACAGAGGATTCCTCTACTAGAGAAAGACAGATTCAGTCTACAGCAGAAACCCTTTTCAGATTTCAGCAATATGTGCAATTTGTTCAATTGCAGTAACGACAAAGGTACTAAGATGTATACCGTATCACGCTCAACTATGTCAGTGATTCAATGTCTTATGTCCGCTGTTCTCAAAATGTGGGTCGGAATCCCCAGGAGCCACAAGAAGATTTTGGGGGTCGCATTAAGTTTGATAATAAATGTGAAATACATTTTTCAACAATCTTTATGTTTATTTACATACAGTATTCAAAGTGGTTAAATGCCAGCTCTTGTATGAGGGCACTGTTTGAGGGACTGAGGGAACCAGGAAAGAACGCAGGAACTCACCCTCCCTTACCAAACCAGAGGGAGTTGGAGGTCTCTCCCCGGGCCTGAAGACAAAAAAAACAAAATCAAAGAGACAAAAAGACAATGTGAAGATAGCATAACATTTTACAGACCTCTTTATTTGTGAACATTATTTGTATAAAGCAAAATTGCTACTGTATATATCTCAAAATATGAAAACATCTTAATTACTTATTTTATTTACACCCAGGGACAGGTAGGTAATGTGTTGCTGTAGCCAATGGGTTTAAGGGATTGCACCATTCTCTTAAGTTGCAGGGCCCCTCTACAGCAGATGCTTAGAGTAACATGGCAGAATACACATTTGAAACCATGTAAATTAAAACAAAAACGAAACAGAGTGTACATTACACTTACTGCTGTAGAAAGGGTTAGCCTATTGGGTTTAAGTCGCCAACAACGTAAACAAACGTGGATTGAAGAATTTGTGTTCAACTTCGTGTTACATTAATTAGGCACTGTGTTGCTGAGATTTGCTGGAAGTGAAGATGATTGTGAGCACTGAAGGGGCTTCCTCTTTTCATAACAACCTCTGCCCTACCAGGCTGTACGTACCTGCAAGTCTGCTCCAATCACGGCCCACCAATGAGCATGTGAGTGTCGTTATGGCAATGACATGCAACTGGAAAGAAAACAAAGTGGTGGGGCACAAACAAACAAACAAAAAGGGGTAGCAGAGTGCAGAGAAAAGCAACGCGACACACATCAACAAAAACATTGAACGTAATCAAAGCAACAGCAAGAAATAAATATGCAAATAAATTATGCAAGTGAAAACTGTGCAGGAAACAATGACTCAAAGCCGGCAGTCGTTCAGCAGTGTCCTTCTTCGCCTTATACTAAACCAGAATGTTCTCCTGCAAGGCCTTCAGTGTGCCGTTTTTGTCCAACTTTGGAGTATCCATCATGAAACGTGAAACGCATTAAGTCACTGCAGCGCCTAGCGAAATGCAGCCAAAATAGAAACAGAAGAACCCATACACCCCGTGCTTGAGCATGAATAATGCACGCCCCATACATATTTCAAGGACTTTGTGAGACACTTTGAGTCTCTGTCAGGCTCATATGCGTTTTAGGTGACGTTAAAGCAAGGCTTTAGTTAAAATAGGCCTGGGGGGGGGCTCCACCACAGACTAGGCTGCACACAGATTCTGGCCGTGCACGTGAAAATGCACGTGAGGTGCAAAGTGACGTCTTACCTCTCGGAGTTGGTCCAACACCTTGTTGTAGAGCCTTAGCCAGTTGCCCTTGGCCCTCACAGCTGGGTCCACTGGCTCTTTGGGCTCCTCTGCCACGGCCGTACTGAGCAAGAACATTTCATAATGGGGTTGTTACTATCTGTTACTGTTACTATTGAGCCCAGTTTATCAATACCTAGAGCTGTTTCAAACGTAAACAGTGCACTGGAGTGTACAGCTGACCGATCCCAAGCCCAAACCTTTCACCTGTCCAACCTAGCCACTGTAACTAGTTTAGACAAAACAGCATATTTGCAAAGATTTTCTAATTATACAAAGTTGGAGCGTTGTAATGCTTCAGGTCTCTTAAGTGTGCGTGTTGCTGTGGAGGCTGATGTAGGCAGAGCCTTAATCAGGCCCAGGTAGCTAACTCGACCATGCTAACTCTACCATGCTAACTCCACAATGCTACCTGAAGCAAAGTCAATTTACCCCAAAACAGTTCACTGCAGAAATACCTGTGTGGCTTCAGATTTATCGTAGGTACTTGGGAATTAATGTAATATACTCAAAATACCCATCAATGCCCCCAGAGAGAAATAATTGGTAATAGTAAGGTTAAGGTGAAATCCGTTGACCTCCCCAATGACTTGCATGGAGCGCTGCATTAAAGGGTGAAAAGTCTCCCCCGTTGGAACATCTCTGTTATATTCTGTTATATAAGTTATATTCTCTACAGGCTGTTACACTAAAATAGACAGTTGAATGAGTTTCCGTCGTATTCAAAAAATGCTCAAGTGTTATTGCAGGACAGGCAAAAAGGGGCGGGGCTTGCGGTCGGCTCTCGTGGGGCTATACACTGCAATCAAGAAATATCCATTTAACAGCTCATACACTTTTACACTCTTCCCTTCCCTGAGGTCAACCAGGGATGTATACCTCTCTACAGGCATGCTTGTGTCCTCTGCAGGCGTCAGGGGTCGGCTGTCGTCAAGCTCTTCCTCCTCCTCCTCCTCCTCCTCGTCCCGGTCCTCGGGAAATGCCTCCTTCAGCTGCGCAGGCCCGGTCTCCTTCTCCAGCGTCTTCTCCTCCTCCAGCCACAGGTCCACCTCCAGCTGTAGGGCGTGGTCGTCGGCGGGAGGCGAAGGCGCAGGGCTCTGCGGTGCCCCTGGAGGCGGGGGTGCGGTGCTGCAGGGAGGCTGGGACGCCGGCTGTGGGGGGGCCACATTGGCTGGGGGCGCGTGGGGGTGGGGCTGGGTGGGGTGCGGCGTAGGGACGGAGGACAGGAAGGTGGAGGCCAGACCGGTGACCGCCGCAGTTAGTGGCTTAGCCATGGAGAAGAAGGAGGTGGCTGTGGCGGCCGGCTGGGGCTGGGGGGCTTTGGCAGGCTGGGGGGCCGATGGACCATGGGCGGGAGCCGTGCCTGGAGGAGGCTGGGCCGGGCCGGGGCCCTGACTCGGGGGCTGGGCCGGGGGCTGGTGCACCGACGGCTGCTTCTCCAGCGGAGGCCTGGGGGCGGGCACGTCCAGCGCGGGCACGGCAGTGGACGTGGGCGTGGGCGTGGGCGTGTAGGGGGGCTCCATGTCCTCGCTGAGGGTCCCATCCAGGTTGTACATGTCCTCGTCATCGTAGAGCGCCTCCTCGTCCTCGTAGAGGCCCCGCTCCTCGCTACGGTACAGCCCGCCATCGTCCTCCTCCTCGTACAGAGCCCCCTCCTCTCCCCCGTCCTTGCTGTAGCCCCCCTCGTCGCTGTAGCCCCCCTGGGTCTCGTCGGGGTCCCAGTCCGGGGAACCCTTGCTGTAGCTGACCGAGGAGTGGCAGGAGTGGTAGGAGTCGTTCTCCTCATAAGGGTCCCGCTCCGCGTAGCCCCCGCCATAGTCCTCCTCGCTCAGCTGACTGCTGCAGCAACTCAACTCCGCAGAGGACGCATAGCTTCCTGTCGGGCTGTTGGGGAGGAGGGGGGGATAATGAGTACATTGTGTGCTTCAGGTGCTTCAGGACAAAGGCAAGCCACAGTAGGGAAACGGTGACGCTGTGTACACTTCTGTGCATGTAGGCATATGCCAACATGCACGATCAAGCAGCCCTCCTAACGTGTGTTTTCTACAAGCCCACATTGTTAGGTGAGGCCTGCACTTCACCCACTAGCCTTAACGAAAAGAAAACCCTTCTACAAGTCCGGCTCGATGCTGACGGCTAATCGATGCCACGCAGCGGCGATACAACACTACCGGGCAGGCAGAGAGAAACCAGGCAGACACACAAAAGGTAAGCTGGCCACAGAAAGCTGACACATGAAAAACAGCAAGTGTTCCACAGGAGAAACAAACACGGGAGGAGTATTTTTACTCTGTGATGAATGTGGCTATTAAAGCCACAAGCAGAGGCATAGAGGGGAGGGAAAGATCCAGGGGCCGAGCCAGAGATAGTGAAGATGAGGTGAGGTGAGGTGTGTGAATTGAGAAGAGTGGAACAGAGTGAAAAGAAAGACGTTGGAAGAGAGAAGGGCTTGTTTGAGTGCTTCCCAACGCGCTCAAACAAGCAGCTAATCTTGTGTCCAGCACTGACCAGTAAATGTCCATTTGAAGAAGTCATAGAGAAAGAGGGGAGGAGATACGGTGCTAAAGTTCTTGCAATGCTGGAAGGAGAGGGTGAAACAAATTCTTCACACAAAACAATATTTGGTCAGTTTAATTGACATACAGAGGAAATCTAGAAATTGGGGTTTGTTCTAATTATCCTGAAAACACAGCATTTGGAAAAGCAAGCTTTTCACCCGCTGTATAACTCCAACCCTCAACATGAACCTAATTTCAATCCTCACCACTAACGCTACAATGAACCCATTCGCCAACTGAAAATGTTTTACAGCTGAACATGTTTTTTTAATTAGTTAATTACCACACACACACACACACACACCTGACGGCTCTCTGGTGCTGATAATCGAGGTCCTGGCTGTTGGCCGTGCGCGGGTAGGAGGAGCCTCGGTGCTGGTGGCTGATGGGATACTGGTGGACGGAGGCGTTGGGCTGCGAGGTGGTATAGTAGGGAGGTGGGATGCTGTTACTGGTCTCGCTGCGGTAGTCACTGTCCCTGTCGTCGACCGCACTGTCCGGATCCTCATCTACACACGCACACACACACACACACACACACACAGAAATAGAAACAATAAACGCTGTGCCTTAGCTACATGCTAATGTTGGATTCATTTCTACTAAATGCAGTGTCTGCATTGATTGGCCATTTCTAACCCCCTGCTGCTGCTTGTTGAATAACAATAGATTGCTTGTATCCTGGTTGCTTGTTAACACAACATCCCACCTAGCATATTGTAGTGTACGCCTGCCCCCTCCCTGACTGGCAGGAATCACAGCGAAGACCTACTTACTGCCCATTACAAAGGAAATGTGTTGCCACTCGTACACAGTGCTTCTCAGATACTTTCGGCTTCTGGTTCCCATTTCAGTTATTTTCCAAAAGACTTTCTTTTCAATTCAATAACATACAAAAATAAAATTGTATTCAGTGACGTAAACATATTTGTTCACATACTGCAAAATGAGACAATAATATGGCTCCATGAACGTATAGATAAGCATATGTACAGCATTTATATACCAAATCACTTATACATTTTCTGTTATAAACTATTCTGATTTCGTTCAGGCAGGTATATGAAAATTTGATTGAAATGTATCAGCACCGTCTTTATGACATACACTTTCCGTACGGGGTTCCGTACTGATATTCCCGGAAAAGTCGATGCAGTTCGCGAGATAAGGATTGCATCACGAGGCCAGGTAAACACATAACAGTCCTACAGTGTGTTATGCCTTGATGCAAATGACTCCGTAAATCATTGTCAGATCTCAGAATCCTATACGCTGTCAATCTGCTCATCCAGAAGGGGCTCGGCCATAGTTAAAGGAAATGCGTGCGTGCGGCAGGAGAATATAAATCCCGTGAATGAGCATCCCCGAGAGACTCGAGTATGACTAATAAATGATCCTTCCCAGGGGGGAGAGAGTGTGACTAATCTGCACCATGCCACTCATTCAGTAATCACACAGCTAATGTGAATGAGCTGCCAGCCTGGCACCACTCAGCTCATTTCAGACCCCTATGGACCTGGTCATTCCGAGTCCAACCGTAGAGAAATGTAAAAAAAAAGCAGAGATCAGCGCCGGCTTTGCTCTGTGCGTGGTCACCGCATCGCAGCGGTTGTAAGTCCCACCCTGGGTGTGTGATTATTTATTATTATTATTATTAATTATTATTTATATAGATTAGGGCCCCAGGTCCCGATGGGGAAGGATGGGGAAGGATAAGGAGGGATAAGGGGACTGACATCGGGCTGACATAGGACGGACTGAACAGACGTCAATGAATCATTCATCGTTACGCGTTTGGACTGTTCGCAGTCTGCCAAAGGATGTGGAAGAACATTATAGTCTTCGTCCGTCTTTCGCTGTGAACAGTAATTAAAGGCATGCTAACATTTCTTCTCACTTAACCCCTACATCACTAGACCAGATGTGTATATAACTTTAATATACGCGTCTGGCCTATGGAGGCCAGACTATCTTCTCTCATACATGTCTAGTTACAATTAATATTATCAATAGTAACTAGACATATATATGAAAAAATAACCATAACTCCACAAGTTAGGGGAGTGGGGAGAAGTTACGTGCACGACCCACTTAGGGATGAACAGGTTTTAACACACCCTCCGAAGCCCTCTCTTCGCATACATACACAGAATGATATACTGTATATGCTATGTCTCATTGGTACCCCACCAATCTAAGTCTATTGCTACTTGGCACTGATGAGTTAAAACACTGCATTGATGTGGGCGAGCCTCATAGACGTATATATCGCCATCAACTAACCAGAGAGAGCAGAAACGATAGAATAATAGGTAGAGACACACAGAGACACACAATCAAGGAGAAACACTGAAGGAAATGCACTGTATGCTGTGTGAATGTATACCAAAAATGTTCTTTTGTCATTCACACTTACTTTGTTGGTCTCCCCATAGACTCCAGTTACCTACGTTGACACAAAAAGGGAAAGAAGCGTTAATGCTGAACTCCAAGCTCATACAGTGACTGAACTCATTTCTGCACCTGGAACGTTCTAAAGACGTCCCAGGTGGAGCGTGTGAGTGGAGCGAAGCCCCAGAGGCTTGTGCTGCTGAGGCACAAAGTGTTTCCTGCTGCCCCAGAAAGCAGCCTCAGCAGCTCGGGCCCAGCAAACAAGACCAATACACAGCTGGCGACCCGCGGGAGCCTGCCTTCCTGATATCTGATATGAGTATTGATTCTTCAGCATGCGGCCACACAGGCCCACTAGCTAAGAACAACTGGGGCTGCGTGTGGCTGCGTACACACCGAGGGAGAGAGAGCATGCGTTTCCAATGTTCTGACAGGACATATGATGAGGCGTGCAGGCGCGGAGGAAGCTAACGCCGGTTGGTTACTTACAGCACTGCGTCCGCGGGACAGGAAGTGGCCGCTCCTGTTCCTCTTGGTGCGAATACTACGATGGAAAAAAGGAGCAGGATGTGAAATACAACAACAACAATAACAACTGGCCAGCTGTTGGACTGGAGGGTATTCTGATGGATAGATATAGCTAGATATATACTTTATTGTCCTCTTGAGGAAATTTGTTTTGGGTTCTACAAGACAGATACAATAAAACACAACAATATGCAAGATATTACAGAAATAAATAAACAGATACTAAAATACATAAGAAAACCTAATAAACACACCTGAAGCATCAATCAGCAAAGTTCCATCCTTACTCAACAACAACTTTTCTTTCAGTTTAAGAATCAGAGTTCTCTTATTTAAAACCGGAATTGATACAGGTACAAAGGAATTCTTGAGCCTATTCAATTTATATCTTTTAAGTCTGACGCAGTGGGACTTAAGCTTGTGTTTCTATGTGTAATGTGTATATATTGCTTCCTGCACATAAATCGTGATGCCACGAGAGGCTACGAGGGAGGGCTAAGCCGTTTAATTAAGCTGGTTGACGGCTTACATCTTGGTCCCTCATGGCGTTGAGCTGCTCCAGCTTTTTGGCCCAGTAGCGTGCCTCGTCCTCAGGGATATCTGCCGGCAACAGACACATAAGCACAACAACATAGATTCACAACACAAACCACTGGTCTGTTTTGCCTGGGGAACCAGGTGAACCTGAACACTTATGTTTAATTTGCTCTGGCCACCCTCACGTTCAGACAGATTTCCACCGGGCCTGGAATTATACTGGCCAATCACTATTGTGCATCTGATATTGGCGGGATTGTTAAGATGACTGTACAGAGGAGAACCATTGAGACATTTTCATAAACAGAGTCCAGAGACATTTCTGCACCCATTGACAATGCCCCTTGGAAATCATGAATGAACTGAGCAATTTCAGACTACTACGCATTTGCGAATTAGTCTGGCGACAACAGGCTTCTAGTCTGTTATAGCGATAAAACTTTTATTTGTTTTCTATAATAACTGCCAACCATGGCAAACATGGTAAGATTTAACGCTACCGCTCACATTAAAACCTTTCTGCTGATTAAGTAATTCACTTGACCCATTTTACATTGATAATTGTCCTTTTTAACCCTGAGCACTACAAGCTACTAATTGGAAGAAACTGTGCGCAGCATTTATTGACTAGGCGAGGAGAGACAAAAAAAAAATGAAAATGATGCCTAATCGACGTTGAGGGGAACACATGATCACTTAGACAGAAAGGCAACACACAGCTCACTCACACATACTGTACATACTGTACACGCGCAGCACTGTAACGCGGCTCGGTCAATCAGATAAACCTGAGTTGATGCATAAATACACAGCCGTGTATTTACACGATATCTATTGCCTGCCTATGGGGCATACACTTTTCACAGGCCTGAACCCATCCGTTGACACTTCCTGCCAACAGGCGTGCAGCCGATCTATGTTCCTTACAGCATGTCAATAGCTCATCTGGACGCTGCTGTTGCATTCAACGGAGCGCTGTCTCACCTAGCGGCAGCTCAAAGCGAGTGTCGAGCAGCACCAAATGGAGGGTGGGCTCTTTGGTACCGCAGATCTCGTTGTCAGCCATGATGACCTGAGAGTCCAGAGTGAGCCACTCCCCTGGACCCTCCTGTGCACACAGATTATGTTCTCTTAATATCATAGACCTGAAGGGAAGTACTTGTTCCCATGTAGTTTGTATGGTTTAATCATTTACACATATTTATTATATTATTACATTTTTGTTGTATTATGCATGTTTGCATTATTTAAATGCTATGATCTTAAACTAAATATTTGATATCATCATGGCTAGGTTACATTTATGCTAGGTTACATTTATGTACCAAGAACAAGAGGTTGATAATATGCCCCTCCTGTGCTCACAAGCTATTAAACATGAGTCACAATAACACGGTACAGACCCCTGATATCCAGTAAACACGTACAGCAAACAACAGACAGAAAGATCCTACAAATGCTAACACAATTAGCAGGTGAGAGCGCCCCTCAGTGGCAGACCTCGTTTGATTGGCGGATGTTGTGGAGGGGTATCCACACAGTGCCGACCATGGTGTCCCAGATCAAGCCCTTGTTCCACACCTCTACTGTCAGACCCAGGTCCAACCGGCTAATCTCACTGGACATAGAGAGAGAGAGAGGGAGAGAGAGAGAGGGAGAGAGAGAGAGAGAGAGCGAGAGACAGTAATTGTACCCACGGTGTAACAGTCTAATGCACTATAAGGAAGCTGTAATATTAAAGACAACACTCTGCTAGGACCAGAGCAATTCAGTCACACGCTCACACGCACACACACACACACACACACACACACACACACACACACAAGGGAAAAAGGTTTCCAAAGGGAAGAGTCTAAGTCAATCTAGCTCAGAGCATTTACAAGACACCAGTGTCTGGGATGAGAGAGAGAGAGAGAGAGAGAGAGAGAGAGAGAGAGAGAGAGAGAGAGAGAGAGAGAGGGAGAGAGAGAGAGAGA
>JAODUH010077890.1:0-11637 GCA_027564835.1 Typhlichthys subterraneus
CCCCCCCCCCCCTCTTGGTCCCTTCCTGTACTCCATTTTATGTTCCTCGGTCCTCCTCAAAATCCTGCTGTCCTGCTACCCTATATATGATTCACCAATTTGCATATTACTGGGTCTGCTGTACATGCACTGTAGCGTAATAAGTGTTTCATTTATGTACCATGTATGTGTGAGTGTGTGTGTACGGGCAGGCCCCTGGCTCAGAGCAGTGTTGGTTGCGGTAGACTTTTGGAGATAAAGCAGGGCTGTGTTTCCCAGCAGTGTTACAGATTTATCCCCCTGCTTACGGCCACACTTTTACTGCCCTTCCGCCAGCCCACACTGAATCCTATCCTCCCCCCTCCCTCTCTCTCTCTCTCTCTCTTAACCTCTCTCTGTCTCCATCTTCCCTAGCTCGCCATAAGGGGCCGGTCTCTCTCCCTCTTGCCACGCGGCCTGGCTGCCGTAAATCTGCCACCCTGCCTCTATAAAGCTGCTCTGGGCATGACTCAACAAATATTAAGGAAGAGCAGAATAAATAAATAAAGCTAAATAAAAGAGGAGTCCTGTCTAGAGGGAGAGACAACTTTTCTGCACACAAAATGGAGGTTGGCTGTTAAAATATTTACCTCAGTGTCTCTGTGCTACAGCAAGCCTGTTGGGGCTAGCTTTAGCCACACTGCACACACGCACGCACGCACACAGACTGAGCTAGTATGTGCTTGCTAATGCTAATACGAGTTTAAAATTATTGCGGAATTTGCTTAATGATGCTTATAACACAATGCAGTCTGTATCTGTTGGTGGTTCAATGTGTATTTCTGGCCACTGGGAGGCAGAGTAATGCAACTGTGCCTGCACAACTCCACACATTGAGGGCCCTATCTCAACGAACAATGAGCGTAGTTTAAAGTGCATGGTGCAAGTGCATTTAGGGAGTGTCCACATCCACTTTTGCTAGTTCAACGGCGGAATTGATGGTCGCAGTGCCATGGGTGTGTTTCAGTAATAACAATATACCAAACAATATACCAAAGCACAGTATCATCTCACATTTCCTGATATGCTTTCCCCTTGACAGATTGCTATTCAAGTAAAGTCTAGTCAAGTTTATTTACGTAGCCCTTAATCACATTACAGTCTCAAAGGGCTTTACAGGCCCACATTTCACATGGAAACAAACGACACCCCTTAACCTGCTCCTATTATATTGACAGATTGCCAAGTAGCCTATGAACACTGCAGAAAAAACGGATCTGCTTGTTTGCAAGTGAAAGCATGTGAGTTGACTATCGACACCATCATTCTTGCAGGATCAAATATCTTGAATACAATCCTTTACATTTCAATGTGTACTGTAGGCACATATTACTACGTATCTTGGTAAGCTGCCCTAAAAATAATAGTGAAATACGGCACCATTGTCTTCAGACCAGGTTAATCGCTTTCCGCTACCTTGAGATAGCAGTGTTTAGTTGTTGAGCTTGTAGCAAATCACAATGCTGTGTGGCTTCATATGTTTACATTGCATTAAAATATGATGCCCAATCAAGGTTTTAAAAACGGTGCAAACCTTAGGCTATTCCTAATTTAAATATATACAAATATTAGTAAGTAAGTAAATTGCTTGTGTTGCATGTGAAATGCCATATAAAGACCCTATTAACCGACAGTCAATATTAACTGCTTTACGTAATATTTTTTTCCCAGGCAACGCCATTTATTGGAAATTAATCCACTGCATTCCCACATTTGACAGCATAATAACATAATAAATACATTCCTTTATTTGGTTCTTCTTTTACTGTAATTTCTACATTCTTGTATTTGTTTCCTCTGAAGCATGTATTTGCAGTATAATTTTCTATTTTCCATGTGGTTTTTCTCTTCTATAAAAAATGTTTTACCAAAACGTTACTAATTCCATGGTTTATCCTTGGTTGGTACACCTTTGTTGGTGCTTGATTTAAAACATATGGATATGTTCACATGTACATATGGATATGTGAATGTCAGCACCTCACAAAATTGATGCAATTATTCTTAGCAGATCATCTCAAAAAATAATTTATCACATGTGATAATTTTGCATAGATCATTTGGTATCTAGTACCATCCTCCCTAACACACACACACACACACACACAAACGAGCATATGGACAAACTAATGGACAGCATAATTGCAGGACAATTGCGAAGCGCATGCCAGCACTTTCCTTAGACTCCCAGTGGAACGATGACAAACAAACAATGACAACAACAATTGATCAGAGGACAAGGGCAGACACGGCCAGCGTCCCTTCTCGTGCACGTGCACATGCACGAGCGTGAGCCTGAGCCCAAGCTTGTCACTTCATTAACAGCTGCAATATTTCACTCGCGGTCAGCCAGCCGCGGGAATCCCATGAGCACCGCGTGCAACAATGGGCCACCATCACAGCTGTTTGAGGTAGAATCTCTCTCAAATGTCTCTCCATCATTCGAATCTCTCTTTATCTCTCTCTACATCTCTCTACAATGTCTCTAGACCTCTCTACATCTCTCTCAAATCTCTCTCCATCTGTCAAATCTCTCTCTATCTCTCTCCATCTCTCCATCTCTCAAATCTCTATCCATCTATCTATATCACACTCTCCATCTCTCAAATCTCTCTCCATCTCTCTCAAATCTCTCTCCATCTCCCTTTATCTCTCTCCATCTCTCTAGGACTCTCTGTCACCAGCACAGATGCACATACCAGCCCACTCTATTTTTCAGACCACCCCCCACCCCCTCCCCAACCCTCCCACGTCTCGTCCAATCACCCTCACCCTAGACACATTAGCCATTCAGAGAGCAGCAAACACCATGTGGACAACTGACTGTGCCCAGAAATCTAGCAATATGCTGTCAGGAAAAACACACACACGCACACAATCACACACACAAATACACACATTCTGACCCCTGTCAAAAAAAGACAAACAACGACGGTTGAAAGAGTCTGCCTCTCCATGTGGAAAGGCAGCGTATGGAACTTTGATGCCATATGGGCTCGCCATTGTTGAAGAAACAGCCTAGGGACATCGGCACACTCCATTTGCATATAGGGAAAACACTATTACAATTGTGGTTTTTTGTATTTTAGAAAAGATACTGTGCCGTCATCATCAATCTGCCGTCAGCGCCCAGAGGGGTGCTGGAAAGGAATTGACCGAACCTAAACCATGTTCCTTTCACCTGTCCAACTTAGTTACTGTAACTAGGTTGGCCCAAACAGCATAGAAGGCTATTACAGGAAAACAGACAGTTGATGGATTTTATGTTGGATTTCCCAATGCTCAACAGTTATTGAGCATTGGGTGCAGGGGAAGGATGTTCTAGGGGTCTGGGTGTCGGCCTCCCAGCCGGAGGGTTGTCGGTTCGAACCCAGGTGTTGACATACCTGTAAGCATCCTTGAGCGCAAGATGCCTTTGTACGCTTTGGTCGTACCTAGCATGGCAGCAATCTCCATCGGTGGGTGAATGTGAGGCAAAATACTGTAAAGTGCTTTGGATAAAAGCGCTATTTGGTAAATGGACTGCGTTTATATAGATTTTGTAACCTTCCCGCCACTCAAAGCGCTGTACAGTATTGCCTCACACACACACACATTCATACACTGATGGTGATTGCTTCCATGCAAGGTGCGACCAAGGTAGCAGGGGTTAGGCATCTTGCGCTCAAGGATGCTTACAGGTAGGTCAACAAGGGGTTTTGAACCCAAGACCTTCCGGCTTGGATGCAGCCGTAATGCAGTCCATTTACCATTTATTGGAGGACAGGCAAAAAGGGGCGGGGCTTGGAACAGGTGAATGGTAAAGTCATCCGTTTCCTGGCATTTGGGAAATTACACATATAATACAGCCGACCCCACGCTGAAGGAAATCAGATGTCCTTACCTAGCTGGAGCTCAATGCTGCTAATCTTGTTTTCCGAAGGAATCAGGATCTTGGGCGGCTTGTCGGTCAGGGGAGCTGAAGGGGAGAGAAGAAAACAACATTTAGATGCCATCGGCTGACGAACACGGTGCATTGCAGACGCAGCGCGTTTGTCCGCTGTTTTGCCGTCTGTGTTCGCCACGGCCACATCTGGAACAGATGTGGATTTTACAGATGTGGATGCGCACGCACGCACACGCATGCACACACACAAACACATGCACATATGAGAGAGAGACGGGCCACAATACCAAAGATTCCTCCTCATCATTTTCTGTCTGTAGGCATATTGCTCTCTAGTGTCTACAAACTCTCCTGACTTTTACCACTTCTGATCATGAGCGAATCACCGGCTTGCCAGACACCAGCCACAAGCTACTCCGTGCGAGACCTGTGCGCTTGAGGGCGCCGTCGTGGCACACATCGCGGTGTCTGAGTCAGGGCGGGCAGATGAGCAGATGAGGCTCTAATGATGCTAATCATCCATGCGGTGGACGTGGGGCTGCAGGGAGCGATGCGACACGTCTGTGTGTTCGGCAGGACGGGCTAAGCTCTGAGGCGGTGGCGGGGGGAGGGCAAAACAATGGGGTCATGCGTGTACATGACCTTGCCTTCAGACACACACACTTCACACACACACACAAAGTGTGCATGTGTGGGTGCGTGCGTGTTTGTGCGTTTGATTGTGTGCACGTGTGTACGTCTGCGTTTGTGTGGGTCTGATGTAGTGTGGCCGTTGATCTACTAGAGACAAGTCCGCACTCAAGAGGAAACAAATTAGGAAAACAGATCAGTTTGCATTCTTGGCCCTTGATTTATTTAAAACGTTGCAGCGCAAGGGAGTACAATTGCACTGTGTTATGCAAGATAATGTGGGGAGCCAAGCATAAACAAACTAACAATAAAAAAATGCTGTTTTATACTACTGCTTAGTAAAACAGGTATTTTTATGACATCTGTGGAAACAGCAAATCTACCCCATTTTCCTGTGAATAAACGTCTCTAGCTGCTATTCATATCTGACAATACATGACACAATAATTATTCAGACTGCTCCCCATTTATAAAAGCCTTTCCAATTGCAGTTCTGATATCTTTTATAATCTGTCATGTATATGTGTGACATTCCTAGAAAGATTACAGCTGGGCCATAAACAGCAAGGGTTTGCATTGACCCGTGTAGTATTTTATTATGTTATTATCACTTTTTAGGTACATATTTACCATCAATATTGCCAGAAGCATTTAAAGGCAGGGTCAGTAATTCTCGAGAACGCTTACAAATAGCTGACTTTACCTTTAAGAGCCAGTTCTATTATTGATAGAGCAGAGCTGCATTTTATGGGAATGATGAGGATGGTTAGAAACAATCAAAGCAATCTGATTACACTGGCGACACTAACAGCTGTATAATGACTGTTTAAGCCTTGGCTGAACTTTATTTCCCCTTGCATTCTGTTCCTTCTCATAAATAGATGGGGAAGAAATAAAACAACGTTGTCATATCTAATGCCTTGCCAAACTTATTTTTTCGCTGATTTGAGCACAAATATTTAAATACATACATATTACAGTACAGTCTGTAAAATTGCAAAAAATGTTTTTCAAACCAGAGATTTGCTGTTGTAATTACATAACTATTTAAACTGTGGCATAATAAGCTCCTTATTATCTCTATATCTCTATCCTCCCCCCAAAAAATTGGAATCCCTGCTTACTTTGTATTGAATTTGTGGCTGTACAAATGAGCATTTGGAAATTCTAATCACATTTGGTACTCATGCAGCTGTGAATGTAAAGACAGTGATTATGAGAACGTCGTCTTGACAGATTATATCTATGCAGCACAGTGCGCATTTATATATTCAAAGTAGCAACCTATATTGTACAGTATATAGGTTAGAGACTGCCCAAGGATATGACCTTTGATCACGTCTATGCTGCAAGGCAGAGAGAGAGAGAGAGAGAAAAGAGAAAATGTTATTACTTCTACATATGTTGCACGTTAGTGTAATGCCAAATAAATCCACTTTCAGAGACCAAGAAATGTTGCTTGAAATTGAACACACACGCAAACACTTGCATGTAACTCGATGATAAACGAGGAATCATCTAACAATACGCTGTGGTTCCAGAAGCAGATCTAATTAAAGAGTTGTGGACTTGTGCGGTGCAGGATATGCATTTAGGACAGTATGTTAGTCCGGAGCCTTCATTAAGATAGTTCCTCAGAGTGTCCTTACAAGCCCCTTACATCTTTAGCCTTATTATAACACTCCCTAACAAGCTGTTTAACTACTGTACGCTGCCCTGGTTTTAGCAAACCAGCGTTGCAATATCACTGGACTCTACTGTACTTGTTCAGCGCATTTTAAAGCGAAGCGCTTGGTCTTGTCTGCAGCGAAGTGCTTTGTGACCACGTGATCCGCACAACCGCACGATTACAGTAACATTTCAACATCAAGAAAATTGGGGCGAAATGTAAGAACAGAGTTTGCACGCTGTGTGTGACGGGTTCTACGGCTGCGAGTCGGTTGAAGAGCAGCCTGCCACGATAAGGACAGAGCAATGGTGCCAATGTAAATAATGCCAACAAGGGGGGCGACTGCATTCACTGACGCCTATGAGAGAGGCGGTCATAGGCTCATAGGCCCAACTGTTTGCAGTGTTAATAGGTAATCACACTGCACAAATTAAACTCCATACTGATACAATTCTAATTACATATCAAACTGTGATACATAATTACACAATGGCTGATCCTATAGCTAATTACGTGCTGGGCAAACGGAAGACAAATGAGCACAGGTCACAAGGGGAGGGCTGTGAGTGGGGATGCTCTAAGCAGATGTGGCAATATTTAACACGGCACTGATGTCAGGCTAAAGAACACGGCAGAAAATAGCTTGTGAGATGGGTGGGTGTGGGGGGGTGGAATGAAGGCTAGGAAATTATAAAGCTTAAGTGAACCCAGGCTGGAGATGTGCTCCCACTAATTTTGGCATGCTACACTTCACTCTGAAAATCTCATTATCTTAATTACCATTGCTTTATGGAGAAATACATTAATTATCTCGGTTCACGACGAGACACCGTTTAAAATGGAGCGGATTTGGAGCAACTCCTAACCCAGAAAACAGTTGGCTGGTCTAGTTCCCCATTACCAACACAGGCAGAAACCAAACAGGTACAGTAGATGTGAGCATGTATAACGCGCTCACACTCGGAACATGTGCTTTTCATCAACAGCTCTCTGCATTCAAATTGTCTGTTTGTGCAGTACTGTGTAGGTGTCAGTGGTGTCTAGACTCTATTCTCCCTTCAGGGAATATAGAGAATGTGGCCCTACACCTTGAATTTCACTATACCGTATCATTTATTACATTATATTATTATTATTAGAGATATGTAGGTGAATGCACACGCATATACATTTGTGCAAAGTGTTTCTGTGTCTTTGCATCCACAGAAACATGTCAAACACAGTGATCTTGTATATATCTTATATAAAGTACAGTGCTGACTGGGGGAATAGATTAAGCTTGACAAATATGTGTATGTGTGTGTATATGTGTGTGCAAGTGTGTTTGCGTGTGTGTATGTGTGAGAGAGTGTGTGTGTGTATGTGTATGTGTGTGTATGTGCGCGTGTGTGTGCGCGCGTGTGCGTGCCTGCGAGCGAGCGGGACATGCATGCACAAGTTAACACAATGTCGGACTGCAAATTGTTGTAAGCTTTGTGATTGGTCATCCACAATCCCATTTATGCTTGCTGGTGGAAACGTTAGCTGGACATTTCTGGAGGATTATTCTGGGTGAGCAACCGAAGGGAAACAGTAAATTAATGAATTACAAATGGAGCCAAACGACCTCGGATCATTGGGCTTCTCCTATTAGTCAGTTTGCTAAGAGGGGGAAGGGCCAAGGGGGTTTGCTCTCAGCACACTGGTAATCTCGCAGAGCCAGCCTTTATTTACCTTAAATCTGGGACACAGCACTGGCCAGCTGCATCAATACCCGCCCACTTGAAAGCAGAAGTATTTTGATTGACATGCACGACAACCAACTACGTAACTCAATGACCAAGTCGGACTGTTTACAGGTCTTACTGCATAAAATTAACAGAACATTTAAAAGAAGTAAATAAAGCACTGCAAGGTTGCACCAGAAAATATGGATACAGTGAGTGAATGACAGTGCTAACAGCCAATGAAAATTGACCGTATCACTTTGTGAAAGTTGGTGTTGATTAGCACAGTGCTAATGGACGGAAGAGGCTTAGCACACTGGTGATAATGGTGTGACTAAAAACACATCACAGATAATGTATGTGGAATGACTGCTATAGTACACCCTTGTATTAAGATGCATGCATGTACAGTAGAGCTTTAATCAGGCCTGAAAATTTGAACCCGGCATGGGCCGAGCCCGAAACAATTCTGTCGGAGCCCGAACCCGATTACAGCCCGATATTTATTTACAATTTTCCCAGACGGTGTCCATACGCTGCGCATAGCCGTTCGTATAAGATGGCACAGTCTAGACAGTGCCGCTGACTCATTTGCTACGAAACGGTATATAGAACCGCTTGCTGGATATTGATTACAAGAGAAGAAAAACGAAATAGAAACGTTGTTTTCGTACGGAGCCCCTTAGGGGCTCCCATGGGGAAAAAAAAAAAAAGTTAGGGAATTTCTTTTAATCTATATATAAAAACCAATAAGAAAAAAAATATATATTGAGATGAAACTGTTTTTTTCACAGTAAAAAATAAAAATCAACTATAAGAAAAAAAAAAATGTGTTAAAAAAATAAATAACAGGTGATGCCCGTACCACCTCAACTGGCTCCTTTCGACATAAAGGAGCAGCGGCTCTACTCCGAGTTCCTCGAGGATAGCTGAGCTTCTCACCCTATCTCTAAGGGAGATGCCAGCCACCCTTCTGAGAAAACACATTTTTTCACCCAAATTTTTTTTTCCAAAGTACAAAACAAAACAACAGGTGGAAAAAAGAATGAAATATTGTGGTGAAAATTATTTTTTTTACATTGCCAAAAATATAATGGCTTTATACAAGGGGCTCACCCTTAGGGGAGAAAAAAAAGTCTGAGAATTAAAAAAATATATATATATAAAAACCAATAAGAAAAAAAAAATATTGAGATGAAACTCTTTTTTTTCTCACCAGAATGTTTTGTTTTTTACTTTTGAATTTAAAAATAAAATCCCTTCATCACAATATTTTATTTCTATAAAATATATACCTGTTCTATACCTGTTATTTATTTTAGTTTAACTTTGGAAAAAAAAATCCTTAATCACCATTTTTTTTTATAGGTAATTTAAATTTTTTACTGTGAAAAAAATAAGTTTCATCTCAATATTATTTTTCTTATTGGTTTCTCCTATGGGAGAAAAAAGGGGCTCCGTGTTTTCGCTACAATGTTGAGCCAGGAACTAAGGACGCTAGTTGTCATAGAAAATGATAAAGCACAGAGATGCAGCCTAAATCTTACATTGTCAGCATGCTCCTCAACAGCATCCAGCATTTTCGCATATCTCTCTATAACAACGTATGAGCAATGGGGAATGGTACAGGCTGCAACCTACAACAGATCTGAATGAGCTACGAGTTGCTTAAACACGCTGCAAATGATTTGTATTCATTAGTAAATTAATTCCGAACCCGATATGCCTGGTAAAACGTGGGAAATACCCAACCGAACCAACCCAAACCCGTCAGGTCCGGACGGGTCCCGGCTGATATTTCAAACTCTAATGTGCCGTGCACATACAATATGTGCTCATATTGTAGAGTAGTACATTTGGGCATACATACATGCATACATACATACATACATACATACGTACGTGCACACAGGTGCATGAGCTCTCCCAATCACAGGCACAGAAATACAGCTAGAAAGAGAGAGGTGTGTGAATCTGTAAACACAGGGCTGTATTGTCCTTTGGTCTAAGGTAATTGGCTCCCAAAGGTTTTTCCGTTTTTCCGGCCATCTCCCAGATGGTAGAGTCCAGATTAATAGGCGGCCTAGAGAGACATACGGACAGAAGGACAGCAAAAAAAAGTTGCTGGTTTTCTCCAGACCACCAAGCTACCCTATACAAGTCTGAGTGTGCCTGCAAGCCTCTTGTAGCTATACTGTAGCGCAGGTGCTCCTTGTTTATATTAACAATGCCCTTCCGCTATACGGGTGTCACCTTTGAGCAAGTTTCATTATGTTCCTGGTGCCACAGCGATCACCCTGCAAGATGCCCTTACAGACACAGCTCATATACGGAATTCAATTCCACACACGGGCCGAACTTCCCAGGAGGAACAGGGGTTCGGGGAGCCGGGGCGCAGCGTCATTCAGAGTCAGATTAAAGCGGTTCCATTCAACCCAAGCTGCGTCACACACACAACTATACGGTAGCTGAGCAGCTCTGTTTGCCTCCCTGTCTAAGTTAGACTTCTTCAACATCAAAGAAATCGAAGTATGCATACTGTGCATACTGAAAGGATCCTTACAAAGCAGAGCCATCTTGTAAATCATCACTGTCAAATGGAGAAAAATAATCCCTAGCATCATGAAAGGCAAGCACAATTGGCCTATTATGGTCTCGAGCCAAGCTGCCAATCAAATTATCCAAACAAAGCTGCTCTCAAAGGGTCTGTATGGTTACGACGCATGGCAGTGATCGAGCTTTTGAAAGCAAGACTCAAGGATGCCTTAAAGAGAAAGACATACCAAACATGCAGTTTATGACTAAAGGTGGTATTTCTGATGGACTATTCAAATCAAGTGTTTAAAAAGTGTTGATTAATATTGCAGTATATATCACATTAATACAAAAGTAATAGTCTCAAGGTTGCCTTAAGACATACCAAACATGTAGTTTATGACTAAATGTGGTATTTCTAATGGACTATTCAAATCAAGTGTTTAAAAAGTGTTTAATCATATTATATATTACAGTAATACAAAAGCTTTAAATACAGCTCAGTCAATTAGTTCAATACAGGGTCAGTCATTCTCGAGAGCTCTTGCGAACTTTGAGCTCAAATCAAAACAATATTGCTCCTCACACATCGAAATGCAGACATTTATCCCACTGAGGCTTCCTGAGCAGATGAACTAACAGGTGAGGTGACGTTACCACTGATGTTATCTCTAACAGCCAACAGCTCCCAACTCCAAGTGTACGTTCTCTCTTTCGTTGTTATGACGTTACCACATCAACAGGCCTTCTACGCCCAGCACTTGAACATCTATTAGCCAACAGCACTTCTGAACAGCCATTCCGAGAGCCTTAAATCAAAAACTAACAGACCTTTAGAAAACAAGCGTCTGTTCTCTAAACAGCATAATAACGTATCACTTTGTAAGAAAAAGCACCTCATTAAGACTGGTAATTTTTTCTTCTTTTTTTTTCTTGGTTTTAGTTGTTATTCTCTCTCTCCTAGAGCCTCAACTTGGATTACATTTTACGGAGGTTCATCGAATGACTCTCGCCGCCTCCTCAACAAGAGCTTCAATTAGGCAGCCAGGGAATGCGACGAGCGTTTGAAATGAATGAGGAGGCTTTTAATGGGCCTATTGTTTAGGAAATAATGAGAAGTGAGGCGGGAGAGCGGGGGAAGAGAAGGGGTGTGTGGGGGGGGGGGTCTTCAATATATACTTACTTTGTGCATC
>JAODUH010077911.1:0-15657 GCA_027564835.1 Typhlichthys subterraneus
CCCCCCCCCCCCCCCCCCCCAACACACACACACGCATGGCAATTAGTGACGCTAGTCCATCTTTATTTGTGTCCATAGCGATGTAGGTATGTGGCCGATGGCATATTTGGTAAGGACAGTCAGGCCTGGAGGTCAGCCCTTGGTTGCTTATGGAGAGGTTGAGTGAGAGTGACCAAGGACAGGTCAGATGTGACAAGAGATCTACTGGCTTGGTTTGATAGCAGTCCTTTGAGGTTGTACCAAGGTGACTGGCCCAGTTTGGCCAGCAGCACTTGATCCTATTCACATGTAGCCACAGTGCTTAAAGTGGCAGTGTGCTCAACAGGCCCACCACTGTGTTGGTATCTAAACGTCTGCTAAAAGTGCTTCCACGGTGATTAGGACAAAACACTATGTAGAACGGCCTTGCATTGCCGTGACAACCGCGTGGGGTTGAAATAGCAGGCGCGTTGTTGTGTCACATAATGGTGGTGGGCGTAGCCATTGCCAGCCACCAAGTTGTAGGGTACCACTTGTCCTGTCGGCAGTGTGTGTGTGTGTGTGTGTGTGTGTGTGTGTGTGCGTGTGTTGGAGGGGTTGAGTGGTGGCGGGGGTTGGACAGAAAATAGAAAATGGAAAATTCCTGTGTGAAGTGCAGTGGTTGGTGATCAGGTGTGAACTGCAGAGCAGAGATCAGAGCAGGAAGGGTGGGTGGTTGCGTGTGTGTGTGTGTGGGGGGGGGCAGACAGCTGCTACAGGCCCAGATCGAGCCCTCTGCTGCTGCACACAGCAGCTGGGCTTGGGGGCCACAACACACACCCCAACACAGAGCAGCACAGGCTCTGTGTGTGTGGGTGGGTGAGTGGGGGGGGGCAGGGGGGGGGGGGTAAGAAACAATGCAAGTAAAGCAGATTTTAAGATTTGATCATAAAAAAAAATTCCTGTTTAGCATATTGAGATGCTCTAGAATGTACTGTAGTCAGTGAAGCAGTTAAAAGGCTTATTTTATTAATTGATATTTCACAAGACTTTATTCAAATGTAATTTCCCATCACCTAGTGAGATAACGTTTCAGTATTAGCTTTTGTATAGAGACACTGTCACTGTGTTTGTAATGCAACTCAATGGGCAACAAATTAAGCTCTTACAGTAAACACCCTGGTTAGTCTCCTTTTCAAACATGTGAGACTCACAGTACAAGCAGATAAAGCAGTAAAATATACAGTAGCTTCCAGAATTGACGTCTCATTAGTGGACTGCTGTGTTTTGTGTGTTGTCATTTGTTTTGATTGTGCGTATAGTGCAGACATTAGCCTGCTGGCAATGTGGAGGTTTACAACTATGTGTCTATGAGTTTACTGCAATATAATGTTATCTAAACAAATGTGAAATACATAAAGAAAGACACACAAAACACAACCGTGATTGCAGAGTTTCTTAGTCTATATAAGTGCTACAGTATGCCCTACAGATGATGGGAAATTACATTTGAACACCAAGCTGAAGTACAGCATGCTCAAATATTCTTGGCAGTAGTGGACACTGAATGATATAGATGTCTACAATAGGTAGGTAGAATGACTCAGCTTAGAAAGCATATAAAAACGTTAGTGGAACAGAGCTAGCCTGAATGTGGTGATAGTTTAAAATACGGCACATTATTATGTGGCATACATTCCCATAATGGAATGCACTAGAGTAAGGACAATTTTGTTATAGGTGTAGGTTGTAGGTGTTTATTGTTGACAACCATCTATAAACTTAAAGATGCTCTATTTCTCCTCACATAGAGCATGGAGCTTGTTTTTGTAGGGGCTGTTTCTGAAGAATTCCTGAGGGTATGAGCATGTTTTCATTACAAGCCCCAGTGACATCAACGACATATGTCTGTCGACTCGCCGTCAACTGATGACAGAATAAATCTTTAAAATGGCTATCAATGAGTCCTTGAAATCCCAAACCAGTCAAATAGAATGGCCTAATGTGTCCTCTGGGAGCAACAGGTCACATGTTTGGGATCCATAACTAATTTCTAATAAATGGCCATTTCTCCTTATGCCAGCAGCACCAGAGGTCAAATTGTTTGCATGCTGCTTCTTCTCAACAGACTCTCTGAAGATGTTCTGCCAGAAGGCTTCTGCAACAATGCAGTTAACAGAAACGTCATGATATGATAATAGGTATTTCATGTGTAATTGGATTCCCAAAATCGTATTTACAGTCATGGCAGGTCTTTGCTCGATGCTTTGATAATAATAATAATAATAATAATAATAATAATAATAATAATTATTATTATTATTATTATTACTCTTATTATTATGAAAACAAATACATAAATAATAATAATAATAATAATAATAATAATTATTATTATTATTATTATGTTATTATTATTATTATTATTATGGTTGTTGTTTTAGATAGAAGATATTTGCTATTCATTTTTAAATATCAAATGTACAGATGATAATGAAACTTATTTACAGTATGTCTAAATGCTTGTGTATATCTAATAACCGAAAGAATTATAAACTAAAATACTCTCACAGCCTATACACACTCTGGTTCGACATCACTATTTATCCTGCTGTTTAAATTCAGGAACATATTCTTATCAGCAGCTTCATTTAAAGTCACTTTGGCACTCCACGTTGCTGTCAGCCCCTCGAAGTGATTGGATTTGTGTTGTGCACATTTACAACAGTGGTGTGGCCTTGTACAGCCATGCTGCATAATGTGTGCTCTGAGCATGTTCACAGACATTTTGCTGCCTAAAAAGAACACAGATGCGGATGTCCTGCCCTGCGTGTATGCCACATATGACTGAGGAACTGGTCCAGCTATTTTCATACTCCCCCTTCCCCCCTCCTCCTCAACCAAACGCCCCCATCTCCCTCTGAGAATGGCTGCTGTCTGAGTCGCTTTATTAGTTTTGAGGTCTGACATGTTTCTAGATTCTTGGCCCCTGGATGAAGCGGTCAGAGCCTGTCTGCAACTGTGGGTGTTAAACATGGATCAACAACTCGGGTTTCACCTGCGGAGGAATTGCAGTGATGTGGGGGACAGGGGGTTTGCACAGTCTGGACCCTTCTGACGATGTTGTCTGTCATTACAGTAAGTATGCCTGTCCTCACAAGTATTGCTTTTCATATGATTCTTTTACACAATCATTAATTGCTCATCTTTATGAAATATTTCATTTCATTACCTTTAACATTTCCACAATCATATGCTTTTACTCATTTTGGGGTTTTCTTTCACATTGCATTGTTGTTCATGAAAATCATGGCTTGTTTTGTCACATAGTTTGTCTCAATAATATCACGTCACCAGTAAAAGTGTGTGTGTGTGTGTGTGTGTGTGTGTGTGTGTAAGTGTGTGTGTGGGAAGGGGGGGTGTGCGTGCATGCACGTGCGTACACACATGTGAGTGCTCACAGCCTTGTTGGCCAGTTTGAATAAAGGGGGTGGGGAAATGTATTGCCTGTCAGCTGTGTCAAATTTGGCAAGCTCAAATGGTCAGCTTTGCAAATGGCAGGGCGATAGATAAGGGCCAATAGTCTGTATAAAGTCTAGATTTGTACATTCTGAGCATTTAATGTCAGTCAGTGTTCATCTTCCACATACAAAGTCTCTATGGAGAACTTTGATCTTCCTCGCATAAAGGTTTTTTTCCCCCGGGGACTTTGAGGAATGCTTGGTGATGACCATTATGGTTGAGATGCTGAACAAAACATTTGGCAGACTATTGATTCTGCCCACCGATGGGTAGCGCTGATGTCTGACCTAATTGTTATTTGGGTGGCAAGATTGCAGAGGAGAAAACGCCCCGCTGTCAGCGTGGAACGTTGATGAGGACTGGGATGCTTCTCCAAGCGCATCCTCATGAACAATCCCAGTTTCTGGATCATTCATAAAGGGGACCACCCACTTTCTAAACCCTTGCCTCTATTTTTGTAGGGTCAGAAAAGAGTGGCCAGTTGCTCTTTATGGCAGAGATTTTTACGATGTAGTTGGAGCTGTTTGGAGACCACCAGTTCTCCTTTCACTTGTCACAGAATCTCTGTAGCCCTGAGGGGGAATATTACTCTCGGAATTCTGTATGGAAAATAATCGTTTTCACTTCTTTGATAAATTTGGCAGTTGCACCATGAGTCTGTTTGAACAATGGATGAATTCTTGAGTGCTTATATAATCTTAAATGCTTATATAATCTTAAATGCTACATAGCACTTGAGTGCTATGTACTTATAATCTAATAATCATTTTTACACACTGTCCCACAGTAGTTGTTGTTGACAGCAATATACTGTAGATAGTCCAGTCAATATTACTGTACAATGAATGCCAGATCATTCATTCAATAAGCTTGTGTTTCTATTGCTGCATTTTAAGCACATGGTTATATTCTATTACTTTGGCTGTAGACACTGTGATACTTGTAAACATTTGGTCTAGAAGTAAACAGTACCTGACATTAAAATCCTTTCCTTTGCTAAAATATACACTTTTGTTCTGACCTCATCCACCACTTGAAAATGTATGTGGTGTCAAAGACATGGGTATATATTTATCTATAAAAAAAGCAAAATGAAATCACCTCCTTTTTGATAGTGGGCATCTGTGTTACTGCTGACATCTAGGTATTTATATCACTGCATGAGAACCAGTAGCGTAAACCCTGTACACAAATAAATAAGATCGGGTTGCATAGTTTCAACCTCATCATCACTCTGTCAATTGAAATGTCTTCATCAAAGGGCATGTTTGTGTTCATTTTTATGTACTGAATTTATAGAAGAAGCTAGAGAGGGGCATGGGCCCCATCTCCACCTTATTTTGAATATCCTGTTCCCTATAGGTATTGCCACCAAACAGAACATGACAGAGCTATGTGAATGCCATAGAGATGAGGCCAGCTACTGCAAACGTTTTCTGTACACGTAGCCACTAGTAAGCTCCTATAATTGGAATCTAGTCATGAGAGACTAACATCATCCGCTGTTATGTTTCTACGTTTAGCAGTATGTATCTCATGATGGATAACCCCAATGAACCACAGCTCAGCAAAGGTTTCAGCTTTTAACCAACACTGACTGATAAAGACAACAATCTATCAATGGTTTCCCAGTGGAGCTTATTGAAAATATATGTTAGGTTTAGTTGTTAGTAGATATTTGTTGTTCTAGAGGGTTTTGTTTCTATTCTCCAGTGTGCAGATCTTTGAGATTTCAAAAAGAATTGTACAACCAGACCATGGCTGGATCGTATATCAGCAGCCTTGTCACACATTCTTTGGTTTGAAAATAGGTTTTCCAGGTGATGTAGTGTCTGCCAGTGCAACATAGAAGAGTTGTTTATGTTGTGCAATGTAGACATCTCACAAACTAAAATGCTAATATATACACTGGTGCTACAATAGGCCATACATCGTAACTTCAAACCACGATTTGGCAATACTGACAATATTTTTGTTGTTGGTATTGTCGTTCTTGACCATGATTTATGGCTGCATTGACAGTGTTTAAAAGTGACACAATATACAAGCAGAATAAATGTGATATAAGTTCTTCACCCATGCAGTCACAAGATGAGCATCATGTCAGAGATGCTTGAGTTGGATTTGTACAACTTTACTGCCTTAACAAAGGATTCACAATGTCAGCAGTCAAGATGTGAAAGCACTTGTTGATGTTACGGACACATACTATGTTACACAAACTAACATTCAGAAGTATAATGGTTAATTCAGTTATATTTAGAATAATAAATGAACATATACAGCCCATCCTAACTGTAACTGCTTATATTATTGTGCATTGTATTATATTAGTTCTGTTTTATTTACTTTCTTCTTCTAAAATCTGACTTTAGTCATTGTGTTAAGCAAGAGAACAGATGGCATCTGCTCTCCTTGTCTTGACTGCTCATTGTTTACACTGATACAAATTCTTATTGATAATTCCACAAAAATTGATGTGGACCTAATAACTTTTGCGATTAACTGTTGGTTTGGTTTGCTGGATAAAAATAGAAATAGAACAATGTTTAAACTCTGCCAAAACACTGGTGGCACTAACCACAATGATCTTGGCCATGTTTTTCAAGTTAGTGCCACTCATAGGGCAAAGGCCATTCTAGTGGACCCTCAAGACCCTCTTCAAGCAGAGCTTCTACTCCTGCCATCAGGACACAGGTTTCCTACAGTAAACACAAACAGATATTAAAGATCATTTGTTCTTTCAGCTGTTATGGTTTTAAGCAAAACTATAAGCAAAGCTGCTATTTGCACATGCTTTAACAATGACTGTTAGTGCTTAACATGTAATATTATAACTTTATGCTGTTTTAATGTATGTATTACTTATTTAATGTATGTATTAATTATTGATTTTATGATGGCTGTGTGACTGCTGCTTGCAAACCAAATTGCCTCCTGGGGACATTAAAGACTATCTATATGTACAATATTGGAGGAACTCAAATCTGAGATTCCCCAGGAGGATCCAGATAGCCTATAAGATCTAAGGGCCAATATGCTAATAAAAATAAAAATGATAATGATAGGCCAAAAATGAGAGAGATATTAGATATTAGTAGAAATTAGAAAGAATAGTGTAAAATATTATTGAGAATAACCTTTTTGCATGCATAGTTATACTTGAACTAGGCAAATGGTTTTAAGGAGGACTTGTACTGGTAATTGCACAAAACATCCTTCGTGATCTGCCCACCCAACAGAAAACGTTCAAACTCCACGCATGGGGAGGGACTATGCCTTTCAAAGTCCCAACGTTTAAAGCTGGAACACTCGCCTTGTAAGGTGGCCAACCAGTGACCAACGTGAACCCGTCGACACAGAGGGCTTTTCAAACCTGGACTTAACACGGCAGGCAGCGCTCGGCGTGTCCTCGGACTACCTGGAACTCATCCAATTAATGCAATGATGTGAAGCAGAGACCCATAATGGATGTTGGCTGATTTCTTGATTACTAATCACACGGACATATTCAAATGATTTCACCACTCCTGCATTAAATGTAAATGGATAAGGTAATTTTTTGAAAGTGCGTGCTGATGATTTTCTGGAGGAAAAAATAGAAAATAGTGAGATCTTATAGCAGGGAAAGACTAACGTGCCGAGTTGTGGATGGACAGGACAGGAGTGCATATGCCAACTATAGGAGCTGCTCTGGATTACTGCATCCTGGCATATCACTGCTCTTCAAGTCATCTCCCGATCACACCAGAATGTATGGAATAAACCAGCGCTGTATTTACATGTAAGAAATAATGCTGCTGTACGTGTTCATATATTGTAAATATACCTAAGCATAGCATACTTTGTTATAATAATAATAATGTAGTTTTTGTTGCTCCACAGATCGTTTCATTTTTTCGTACTGTGGTGTCACGCGCAGGTAAGATCACATTAAAAATTACATTATTAAAGTTTGTAACTAGTCTAAATTTAATTTGGAATAGGCCTACACACGACGCTAACGCATAGTTTGAATTTAAGATGGGCCTATTCTGTCCGCTGTCAAGCCCACAGCACCATCGTTACAGATGAGTTGTTTCTGGTGGCTTTTTCAATCTGATCCCAGGCTAGAATGAAAAATATGTGATTATATTTTTCCATTTTACATAAAAAGGGGGAGAATCACCCGTCTCCTAATTTTAACCAGTATGTGAGGACGCAGGGCGCAGTGACGGACCAGCTGAGCCGGCGACAGGTCAGGGTATACCAGCTCTACAGTCGCACCAGCGGAAAACACGTCCAAATACAGGGCAAGACGGTCACAGCCACAGCTGAGGACGGCAACACTTATGGTAAGTAGGCTACTGATACACTGCCCCCATTTACATGCACATATTCCACATATTCATATTTTTTTAGAATATTGTAGAATAATAGGCTACCATGAGAGCATGTAGCCTATAATTGTAGAAAGCTTTTAACCGCTTTTGGAACATTTTTGGGGTTCTCGAAGAGTGTTATTATCTGTCCAATGGAAGCTCACCTATAAACCCACCTACCCGGTGTGTTTCAGGACTATATGTTAATTCAGATTAACCCACAGAATCCAGCCATCGTCTGGCGATTTAGCGGCTGATTAGTCAGTCTTTTGTTTTCATGGACCAATACACATCACTGTAATGAGGACAATTAGCCGAGAGGGCACTGCAGGACAAATTCGATTAAAGACGTGTATTCGCCTGGGGTGCATTTCGGCTGTAGCATAACATTCAATCAATACTTCACGTTACACCTGAATTATTATTTGGCAAATAGGACCTTCACAGTTTAGGGCTTTCATCTGAATCTCAAATATGGGCCTATAGGCATATATTCTATTTCATCTATAGCTCAAATTCATCTATTGATATTTATCTAATAATAATAAAAATATCACTTCATAAGATGATCGAACAAATATACACAACTAAAATGTCTTGGATAATAGTTTTTAAACGTGAAAATCTGTGTTTTAGTAATATGATGGTTGTACTTGTACTCAACATGTTAGAAAGGCACCCCCGTATACTCCAATGCCCAATGTGCATGTGTTGTGCTAGTGCAGTGTATTCAGTATGGCACTAGCGTTGGTTGTGACTTTCTGGAAAAGTTTTTTCTGCAGCTCATTTACATTTTTCCACAGCTCGTCTATTTGTAGAGACTGATACCTTCGGCAGTCGAGTCCGGATAAGAGGAGCAGAAAGCGGCCGCTACCTCTGCATGAACCGGAAAGGAAAACTTGTTGGAAAAGTAAGATATTAATTCCTGTATCTCTTTTGTTTCGGACATTGATGATGCTGAAGTCTGCACATTTCCTCAAGGTATACTCTTTGATGGCGGAACTCCACATTAATGTTGAAGTTTGTTAGGGGAGGGGTAGTGCAAACCTATGACTGTGGTGCGGAGGGGCAGAGATCAGCACCAGGTGTGGGAAAAGCATAAAACAGCAGTGATGCTATTTCAGCAACAATTGTATTTCCAGTCACAAATCACAGAGTTCCCCTTTAATGCTGAGATAACGATTAAAGAGCAGGGTTGAGTCCGATCACATCTTATCAACAGGAGTTGCTATGATATTATGAACAGCACTCCAAGTATGCAGTAAGTGTGTTTCATACTGGGCTGAACACAAATACCACTGCATAGTGTTTGAAGACTTTGAAAAGGCGGACTATCTTGATTTCATGTTACCAAAAGTATGTGTCATACACAGGTTTGAGTTCGACTATTGTCAGTGTAGTCTCATATCTTTGGCTCATATGTTGGAAAAACAGTCTCTCAGAGGAGCCTGTGAGAGATACACACCCACATTTTTAAGAGCTGAAAACAGCAGTGGGGAAAATATACCCTCGTCCCATCCCTTCTTGTTGTCTAGTCATAAGTAAATTCTCCACTTCCTCCATGGAAATGGAAAATATGTATCCATTTGTTATTTTCTCACGACAGTTGTAATTATACTTTTTGGAAAATATTGATTATGTTGAAGCTCTCTCAAACAAGTCTTGTGGCTGTGAGAGTGCTGTCATTTTCAGCACATCCATACAAATATGAGTATATGGGTAGAATATTTGTATTGGTTGAATATGGCACCGTAAATTGTTACAACTTCATTAAAATATGTTTCGGAACATTCCACAGATGCACTGATAAAATAACAACATACAAATGCCCAATAGGCTATGGACTAACTGTAGACAAAACAGCCTAAACCATCACAATGTCTTAATATCATAAGGACATGTTTCATGTTTTTAAATTAAAATAAACAAACATTTTTATGCTATATGTTTGTGAGAATTATTCTGACATAGAGTCTCTTTTGAATTTGGTTTCTTTAACAGCCCAATGGCCGGAGCAGGGATTGTATCTTCACAGAAATTGTTCTGGAGAACAATTACACTGCCTTCCAGAATGCCAAGTATGAGGGTTGGTATGTGGCTTTCACCAGGAAAGGGAGGCCCATCAAAGCATCCAGGACGAGAGAGAACCAAAGAGAGGTCCATTTCATCAAGAGACTTCACAAAGGCCCTCCTCCTTTCCCCAACACAGACCAAACCAAAAACTTTGAGTTCATACGATTTCCGCCCATCCGCCGAGCTAAACGGAACAGGAAATCACAAACTTCCTCCTAACAAAGCGGGATGACACTGCCTGGAAGTCGGGAGATATAGATGCAATTTTATTTTTGTATATTTTTGATATGTAAAAAAAAAAACACCAAAAAACAAAACAAAACAAACCCTCAAAACTTAAAAATCTAACAAATTCTAAAATAATATTGATGTAAAGTGATCTTGTGTATATAAGGAGAGAGTAAAGCAGATGGATTCTATTTAATAGTCTTGTGTGAATATGTTTAGTGTTGCTCTTCTGAGGGACGGTTAGGGGTAACGGGACATTAATAAACATGGTGAGCTTGGCTAAACATCAGCGTGACAAATGCAATGTTTTACCTTTAGATCATGGCTCAAATGACTGCTTTCGTGGAACATGGGTGAAAATAGAAGTCCAAATTAAGAAACTGTCCTCAGAATTTAAAGTGTGGCAGTAAGGAGAGGTACACTAATCATACAATTGAAAAGCGTTTATATAGATGAGAAATGGGATATGGCATCTGTCATCTTGCAGAGATGTTATTAATTGCACAGGCATGTAAGTTCAGTCAGAATTCTATATTGAATTTTGAAACTCAACTTTGCACTCATGCATCTTCTCCTCAAGAACATACCCTCTGTGATACTGTCCAAGTCATACATCAAAACGCTTACGTCATAGGCTACATTAAAACATTTTTTTCATTAGATGTGAGTCTATGGGATTGAGACAGTGTTATGATTTATCAGAATGATATTTGTACTTCAGTCAGTTAATTGAGGAACGCAGGCTGATATCTTTGATGTTATAATGAACTTGGCACAGAAAGAAGGCCGGAGTATTCAAGTATGTGGTCCTGTTTATGTAATTATAATAGGATTTCTTTGGTTGATGCATGATACCCTTTAGGAAACCTGGCACCACTGAGCGCCAAACAGGGTGGAACTGGAGTTAGCATAGATTTTTACCTGATCTTTTGGCCAAAAAAATGAACCGGTATTATACATTGTCATACATTTTCATACATCTTTAAAATGGTGATGAAGACCAATTCATTGGTTTTACCCATAGAACTAGAACATTTTATCGGATTACTATTTCCAACTTCTTTACCACATAATATAACAACGTGTTAATTTACGTTATTGGGAAATAAAATGCAAAAGTACATTACAATGTTAATTGAAATTCAAGATAGTATTCTCTGGTTAAGCATACATTACTGAAGTTATTGCATAGATAAAGCACTGCTACCATCTAGCGGTGTTGTCTGCAAATTGCACGCTCCTATCACGTTCAGGTCAGCTGATTTCAAGAGAAACAGGAAGAGAAATCCAGCGCTCTGTTTGTAAAAGAAAATCACACTTTAACGCTCAGTATATGAGTTTGTTTTTATTGTTTTCATCTATAAACATCAAAAGCAAGGAAAGCGGTTTGAAAAGCTAAGAAGAAAAAATGTTCGGTGCAGAAGACGAGGATGGAGATTTCTTGTCTCCTACTGGGGGGTAAGTTTGCATTTTAAGCTAACGATTTAGCCTGGAAATTAGTACTATAGTAAACTAGTAATCGATATGAAGAACATCATTGCAATGTCTAATATTAATGAGTGATAGTAATGCGTCTTCCCAGAATACAGAAGCCATGCATATTTGCTTACTAGGCTAATAGTACTAGTTGTGGGTGTCCTAAGGTGTCACATGCCTCTTGCTTGTGTCAACCTTAGTCCATTTATCAAACGTGTTCAGTTGTTGTGATTTAGGAACGTTAAGTCCAGGGCTGTTTTATTTTACCTGTTGACTGTTAGCTTGGTCAAGGACAGTCCAACATAGTTAGCCTAATAATAATGATCTATACATCTACAGCAATGAAAACTGGACATTTGTTTTTGTTTGGGAATGTAAACTAGTTCTATGCAGAGCCATGCTCTGGTTCTATGGCTCTGTCGAACCAGTTATGAGGCATTCTGGCTGCAGGGTAGTCATGGCCTCTGTCTTTATGAAAGAGCATGGGTTCGAGTGCCAGCATGTAACATATCCTTGAACAATGAGCCTAACTTCTATCTGCTCCATAACACTGTAGCTGTACTTTTATTAAAATATTTTTGGATCCCCGTTTCCTTCCCCTGCGTGTGTTTGTAATAATGCCAAACTCTAAATTGTAATTCTGTTATAAGATTCCACCATCTGTGTTTCTAAGCCTATATTCCCATATCATCAGTATGGAACACACCTTGGGGGGCTAGAGGCAGCAGGCGGGGTTAATGAGGGAGGAGTGTTGTGTCTGCTCGGCTAATTCCTCTCACATGCTGCTAGTCAGGGGACGAGGCGAGGGCTTCTGTTTCTGTGTGTCTCTGCTTGGCGGAGACTGAGCTTCAGCTCCACAGCTCCATGCTGTTATATATGTGCCATCGAGGCGAGACACGGGATAGAGGAGCAGGGTTAGCCAGGACGGGGCGCTGAAAGTTGGGCTACGGCGCTGGAACGTGTGAGCAGCCTGTACGTGTGTTTGTCTGTCACGCAGGTAGACAGACAGCCTTCCTTCAGCCTCATTCCCCGTCGTCAGAGATGAGGTTACTCATGCTGACACCATGTCTGTTCTAGGAAATACCGATCATTACCTGTGGAGGGAGTTCCAGGGGTCAGTATAACTGTGATACGGAGCTTCCAGGGTTAGCGGTGTCTGCTTGTGAAACATTGTCTTAAGCAGCACGTCTTCAACGGAGCTTCCTCGAAGTCTACTTTGTTTGGGACAATTCTTCCATGGCAAGATGGTTGGTTGTTGTGTAGAGGTTTAATCATATGGCTAGTATCTAGACTACTGTGATAGAACTGTCTGGGACATTTACACTTTAGCCCATTGTCCTCTTGCTTGACTTAGTTACACAGGATTCACTGGATTAAAGTGGTTTATGAGCTGCTATAGGCAGCTTGTAGAGCCTACAAGCCTCCAAATTATCATATGGGTCTTGTGTCAGGACCACATGTATTTTGAATGAGGGAAATGCTTTTCAGGTGGTTGTACAGTTCATGGCAGACAGATTGTAAGATAATTTAGTGACGAGTAACATATTGAACACTTTTTCAGGGCTAAATTGGCCTCGTTATTTGGATTTGACCAAGCAACCAGTCAGGGGAATGAGTCTTTCCAGTACACAGCGCCAAAACAGCCCAGAAACAGCTCCAACCCAGGTATCAAAGACACAGTTAAAGATCAATCTTCTGTCATTAAACAAACCTCTGGGCCACTCTTATTGTATGTAACAGAAACCCCACCATTAGCCTATATTGCATTTCATGCATTACCTTTAGCAATGCATGCCTACATATAAAGATTGTATTAGATTGAAATGATTGTAATTTTGGGTGATTTTTATTTTTTTAGTTCCTCCCGTGCAGAAACAAGCCACACCACCAGGGGCTCCTGCAGTGTTATCTGCCACAGCAGTCCAAGCCTTCAGATAGTGAGTATCTTTAAGGGACCCTGCCATAAAGAGAGCCTGTCTGAGATGACCTTTGCGGTTGAAGACCAGTGTTACAAAGATGCTGTTGCTTTGAATTGTAGCTCAGATAGTGATCCTGTTCCTTTCTACTCCTCCTCCTGTAGATGTCACAGGCACACACTGTTCTCTACCTCCTCCCCTACATTCACCCATACTCACGGTGCTTTGACAGTATACCAATAATATTCATAATAATAGTCCCCACAATATGCATATCAAATGTGCAGAATTGTACTGTGTATTTTAAAATACACAATAAAATAATAAAGTTACTAACAATTTCTAGACCAAACATATGCTACATCTGTGTAATTGTTTTTCAATCAATCTACTTTCTACACTTCTACTTTTTAAACATCTTCTTCACTGCAGTATTAACGGACAGTATGTGAAGCAAGGAAAGCTGGGAGCTGCGGTGCTTGGTAACCACACAACAAAAGAGGTTTGAGCTCTGCTAACTGGTCAGTCGCTTGAGATTACCAGTGCTAACGTTTGATTGTGAATAACGCCCCTCTTTCTCTCACAGTACAAGCTACTGCTGTACATGAGCCAGCAGAAACAAGTGACCGCTGCTAAGATTCACATCGGTTTTGTGTTTACGGTGAGCAAACTTGTGTGCATTTACAGTATCACTGTATTTACAGTAAGCAAACAGGTGCGCATTTGCAGTATCACTGTATTTACAGTAAGCAAACAGGTGTGCATTTTCAGTATCACTATTTACAGTAAGAAAACAGGTGTGCATTTACGGTATAATTTGCACACACATGATGATATTATGGTATGTCCAATAACCTATAAATGTATGCAGAACTTTGTACACAAACCTGTTTTGTGATTTCAATATTTAATAAAAAAAAAATAGTTCTATTCAATAAATGAGTGTTTCTTTGAAGACATGTAACGTTTCAGGAGTCTCTTATATTGAGGAATTTAACCCTTGGCCCATCAAACGTGTAAATATCACCAGTTGTCCTTTATCTAGTCTATTGATCTGTATTGATCACGTCCACTTCTCGCCTGTCCCACAGGTTCAGCCCAACAACTACTGCACTTTCTACGACGACCAGAGGCAGAACTGGTCTCTGATGTTTGAGACAGAGAAAGCTTCAGGAGACTTCTGCAAAGAGGTAACGGACCAAGGGAGGAGGTGGACGACCGTTACTGTTTCACCCTAAACAAACTGAAACAGGAGACATAGGTCAAAGGGCAGTTTCACACTGTTAGCAGTTATTATGACATGGAGTTAGAATGATCAGAAAGCTGTTACATTTATAAACCATCCATTACACAGCATATTAACATATACAGTATATTAGTGATGTTTGAATGGTGTCTTGATGAGCAGTGATTAATATAAATGCATCTTTAATGGCCTGCAGGCGTAACACTGATCAAATGCTGAGCGCTTCGTTATTGTGTGCTTCAGGTGTGTGTGGCCAAAGTGAACAGCGTCCCCTCGTTGGAGGCGGTGCTGGTCCAGGAACTCAGTGTTGGTGAAGGACAGGCCGTGGAGAATGGAGACTCCCTTGAATTAGCCTATACAGGCTGGCTGTTGCAGAACCATGGCCTCGGACAGGTTTAACACGGCTCTATTTAGTTTTTTAGTGCTGGTGCATCTAGTTGTCCTCTTATAATGAAGGCCTCATCCTAAATGATTTCAGAAGCCAATCAGGGTTGGCTTTGGCTAGTACATGTATAGGAGCCTGCTTGGGAATAGTATGTGCTTTTCCCCAACACAGGCAGGGCAAGCCTAACTCGTACAGCACTGCCGGGAGATCATGTGATTAACTTGACCCAGGAAAACTTTGTCTCGAGCCATTAAGATATCTTACCCTTGATCCCACAGGGGACAGTTGGTAGTAGCACAACATCTAGTCTGTCTGCACAAATCATTTGGGTCATCTGTACTGTTCCATCCAGTGCTCTTCCTGTTGAACAGGACAGATTCCCAAACTATACATTAGTTCAGGGGTGCCCAACTCCGGTCCTGGAGGGCCCCTATCCAGCTTGTTTTAGATGTCTCCCTGCTCCAACACACCTGACTCAAATCAATGGGCTTC
>JAODUH010077922.1:0-15655 GCA_027564835.1 Typhlichthys subterraneus
TATATATATATATATATATATAAAATATTACTTTTTATTCAGTGACAAATACCATTTTCATTGCAATAAAGGGGAAAATATAGAAACCTAATAAATATTGCTATTTAACATTTTTGGATCTGAACTCTGCATATAGTCTGGTGATATTTGCTAGCTCCATATTGCCTGGTTACTCACTCACTTGTATAATCAAAACCTCAAACCAGAGGATAATACCTAATGATAGCCAATTAGGAAACATAACACATAACTGATACAAATAGGTGATATGTAGTCATTGTCTGCTTGAGTGGTTTGAAATCATTTTCACTCCCGCAATCAATCATGTACAATGATTGCGCTTGATTGATGTAACTGAAAGAAAACAATTTTTTAAATCTGTAAAATTAATCTTCACGATAACACGTCATGCACTTTTTTTTCATCTGACAATATTTAATATATAATCTGCCGTTACAGTATAGAGTAGCCTACAGCTAAACCTTGTAATTGGCACAGGCTAGTGAAACTGATAGATTAGTCTAGCTGTAGTCTCTAGTGTTCACCATTTCAAAGGGGGCACAATATGTTCATTCTTTCTGTTCAGATTTTTATTTTTGGGGTCTACTAGAATACATTATTGTTCTGTTGTTTTGTGAATATACACTTACTTCAAATTTGAAGACTGCAATACACTCCAAAAATGTTGGGGCAGTTTAGTGGTCTTTTCCAGGGACATGCTTGCATTTTACAGTATAGGTAGACAATGCAGATAGCGGACTGCATAAGCAGTAGGTGCTAAAGAGTGCAGGGGCTAGATTAATTGTGTGCAGTCCTGACCTGTTGCTGATTGAGAATGTGTGGTGCATCGTGAAACACTTAATATGACAACGACCTGTTGCTGATTGAGAATGTCTGGTGCATCATGAAACACTAAATATGACAACGACCTGTTGCTGATTGAGAATGTGTGGTGTATCATGAAACACTAAATATGACAACGACCTGTTGCTGATTGAGAATGTGTGGTGTATCGTGAAACACGTAATATGACAACTTGAAGAATACTTTCTAATCAGTTGTCATAGTGCCTTGACCACTCTGTTGATATGAATGTGATAATACCTGTTTTAATGGATTTTTTTTTTATTACCGACACAGTATTTTTCTGTGACCATAATCTGTTTTTGAATATTGTAAATTCTGTGCCTGACATGTTTGTGTCAGGCACTGAAGTGTTTGTGAAAGCGGTGTGGCTCTCAACACCTAATGTTAGAGGTCCACAAATAGCTGACGGTTGCACTGGATAGCTCCCGGTGTCTGTTTGCACGCTTTTGCAAGTTTGTGCGTGCCGCAGCAAGAGACGTCTTGATGTTTGACACACGCTGCACCGTAATTAGTCGCTGTGAATGACAGATGATACGCACAGGGTAAAAGACGCATAGCTTAAGAGAGCTCAGTTGAGTGTCAGGTAGATAGGCGTAGAAGAAGAGGGTTTACACAGACAGGGAATTGTGGCTTGTACGTGATTTGGGGATGGAAGGGCGGTGATAGGGCGTCAGAGAGGGGTTGTCAGGGCAACGGAGGAAAACCGATGACGGGGCACAACTTTGATCGTCTCTCATCAGTGTTCTCGTTACCCAGCTGGATCATTTCTGCTGTGTCAACGTCAACCTCCATGGTTCCTCAACGTTACGCTTCACTTTTTCCAAATTCACTCTTCCTGCCTCAGTTGTGTCTTAAACAAAATGTCAGCCTCACGCATGTTTTGTTTAAATGGGCAGCTTCTACCAACATGCAGTACGCCCTCAATATACTGTACACACTTATGGTTCAGTGGTGTTGTGCTGGTTGAGACACCCCCAGGGGAAAGTAGTCTTCTGCAATGTGCTGATCAGCCAGTTGCTTCCCAGACGTTGATCTTCTGATTATGCCACACAGTGCATAGTTGAACTACTATGCAACCACGTATCGGTCTTTTTATTCCTTACGGTGTGACAACTCATGCTAACACCATGTTAAAAAAATGATTACTGTAGCAAAAATATACTTGTGTATGTATATATACGAATTTTAATAGTTCACTTTTTACCATAAAGACAAAGTATATACATTCTTATTTTTTATTTCCCCATACTTCAGCAGACCAACTAGAAGTCTTTATTGCTGTTGTTTTTCATCAGGAAATAGTGTGTCCATTAAGCCAAATATTGTGTGTTCCGTTAGCCTCGTGAGACCATCAATTTAATTTCACCGTGAGTATCGGGATATGTAAAACATTTTGTTCTCCACCGGCACCCTAGCTGATTATAAACATCCTGTCTGGTGACATAAAGGTCATATCGTACATGCAAGGCAGTTTGATTGAACTGTATTAGCACCGCCTTTATGACAAATGCTTCTGAATTAAGGGGTTCCAGACTGATACTCTTAGTGAAATGAAACCATATATCAGGACAAAGCTAGTGATCCTCTACAATGTTAAAAAGAGAAAACATAAATTCTACCTAATCAACCTGATATGTACGTACGTACATGTACTGTGTGGAACCTGCATAGTCCTGTCTGCTTTCTTGCTTTTTATCGACCTGAATGTTTTGTTTACCTCCACCTCTCCTCTCTCCCACCACTAGGGGTGCGCCACCTCCCAGACGTGGACCAGCGCGTGGGGGCCAGCGTCCACTACACCCTGTTGATCGCCTGTGTCCTGGTGGCCTTCTTCCTGGGCGCCGTCCTCTCCGGCTTCCTGGTGTCCTGCTACTGTGGCCAGAGTGCCGCGCACCGTGCACAGAGGCTGGGGCTGGGCAAGGACCCGGAGGCCTCGCTGCCCCACGCCCTCTCCCTCCGCTCCCTGGCCAGGCTGACTGGCCTGCTGGAAGGACAGCCGAAGGTCAGCGGTGGTTGGACAATTCAAAGTTTCTTGTTTGGGGAAGGAAGGAGGGCAGGTTTTCATGTTTTCTCGCTTTGCTCATATTAGTTTTTGCTGATAATCCATCCATCGTCATCCGCTTATTATAGTGGTCAGGTTGCTCGAGCAGGGGCAGCAGCTCCAGCAGGGGACCCCAAACCTCCCTTTCCCGAGCCACATTAACCTGCTCTGACTCCAGCTGGACGTGCCTGGAACACCTCCCAAGGGAGGCTCCCAGGG
Source organism: Typhlichthys subterraneus (assembly GCA_027564835.1). Classification (NCBI taxonomy): domain Eukaryota; kingdom Metazoa; phylum Chordata; class Actinopteri; order Percopsiformes; family Amblyopsidae; genus Typhlichthys; species Typhlichthys subterraneus. The sequence continues at coordinate 3,128 of JAODUH010077922.1, forward strand.
GACATCCTTACCAGATGCATGAACCAGCTTTTTTTTTTTGCCATCTTGTTCTTTGGGTCATGACCCACCCTTCATGACCAAAGATGAGAGTAGGAGCGAAAATCTCCAGCCCACCAAACCTCTATCATAGAGAGCATGTCCGTCAGAATCAGGACTTTCTTAAAGTTGTCCTTCCAGCATCCTTATATTCGAACATGGTGTTTGTTGTAGATAATCCATGGCTAGCACAAAATTCTAACAACAAATGACCACTCGGGTTTAGATCAGAAAGGCCGTTCCTCTTAATCACTCCTTTCCAGGTATCTCCATCATTGCCCAAGTGTGCATTGAAGTCTCCCAGTAGAAATATGGAGTCCCCTACTGAAGCCCCATACAGGACTCCATTCAGGGTCTCCAGGAAGGCCGAATACTCCGAAATGCTGTTCGGTGCATATGCACAGACAAGTCAGCGTTTCACCTCCCCCTACAACGCATAGGGGCGACCTTCGTGTCTAATGGGGTAAATCCAAACGTAGTGGCGCTCAGCTAGAGACAATCGGGGCATCTCATCCTCTCCCTCGATTTTTCATGGGGTCGTCTTTGAACCATTCTTAGTGTGGTCCCTCCCCTGAGACCACATTGCCACGGGAGACACATATTTGCTGAATTTGTCAGTGTATTGGATTAGAATCGCTAATTTACCTTGAATTATCCATACATTTGGCGCATCGCTGTTAATATTAATCCCATTCCTGCAACCTAATCCCAAGAGAATACACTCATTCTTTTATTTCAGAATCAACATTGTAATTTAGTTCCATCCATCCAGTACCCTTGAACAAATCACATAAAGTAGAAGTGGTTGGTTGTATAGGAAAAGCTCCCCGTGTCAAATAGAAGACCACTTAGTTATTCCCTTTGTCACCATGTCCTATATCCAGGAAGACAAGATGGATGTGTCAACCCCAAAGTTGTACAGCTCCTTCATTCCCAGCGACAGGGAGGAGCCCCACCTTCATACTCCGAAGCACCAGGTCGATCTTGACCTCAGTCTCTCCCAGGTAAAACTGCATCTTATATACTGTATAATTCCCTTGTACATAACATCATTAACACCTTTGATCAATTGTTGTGTTTGAGATTCTGTGTTGCTCTTACGTATATGATGGAGGGATGATTAGTTGGCAGGATGGAGATTGATTGATACCAATTGTGTAAAATCACAACACGTACTGTATTATTTTGCATTCCTCTAAATCTACTCTATGATTTAGGTAGTAGTAATAGAATTTTTACAAATTGTCCAACTAATTAAAATTAACAATTTGCCTGCCCTGCACGTTTTAGATGTTTCCCACTCTGCCAACACACCTGATTGAAATGGGTTGTTATCAAGCTCTACAGAGATTGAACCCATTCAGGGTTAAATACCACTGCTCTAATACACTTACCAGAAACTTTAAATGCTTTTATGGGTTTTGATGGCATTTTTCAGCAATGGTAGCCTACATTTACTTTATAAACATAATGTACTGTTCCACCACTTGCTATAGAGACATTATTACATGTAAGCAATATAGTTAAGCTGCATTACAACGACCAAAGTAGAAACGGCTGACTGACTAATTGGTCGAAAACGAATTTGTTGGCTGTCTCCCAGGGTGATGGGGAGCTGTCAGGTCTGCCCACCCCGGACTCCACCCCCGAACTGCCGATCAAGAACATGAAGGCCTTCCGCCACCACCACAAGTATGAGAAGCACCACAACCGCGGCGGCGGAGATGCCAAGGACCGTAGTGAGCCGGGGGGTCCCAGCAGCTCCCTCTCCGGCTCTCTCGTGGGACTCAGCTCGCCATCGTCGGGTCTCCTGGCCGTCGCCGGGAACTCCCTGAAGCAGCAGCAGCAGCAGCAGGCGTTGCTCTATCCTCGTCACCATGGCAACGCGCTGAGCATTGCCGCTTCCGGCTCGGGAGCCTCCACGTCCTCCTTGCACCTCCCCGAGGAGAGGATGACCTCCGGGGACCAGCGAGCGGCAGGGCAAGGAGACCCACACCACCACCACCAGCAGCAGCAGCACCGCTCTCAGCAGCAGCTGCCCCAGACCGTGGTGGACGTGGCCGCGCTGGACGAGCTCCTGAAGCACATCCACGAGGTCAGCGCCTCGGGCAGCGGTGGAATCAAGGTCCTGACCTCCACATCGTCCACCTCGCTGTTCCAGGGACCCTCCTCCGGAGGCCACCTCCACCACCACCACCACCACCAGCAACACAACCAGACGCGCACCCACCACTTCAACAACCACCACCATAGCAACAAGAGCAGTAGCAACAGCATTATCGGCAGTCACCAGCAACAGTCGCACATTCCCGAGGGGGAGTCGTCGACTCCCTTTTACGCCCCTGCCGCTCTTCTGTCCAGCGAACGCCCGGCCGCCTCCTCCCCTTCCACCGTGTCCTCGTCCTCCTCCTCCACCAACCCCACCTCCTCCACCTCCGTCCCTTCATCGTCCTCCTCCCTGGCCACTCCTCTGCAGCAGCAGGTGATTCCGGAGCAAGCAGATGCTGTCGCGGTTACGCAGCCCAGACACCACTCCCAGCGGCACTCGCTCATCAAAATGGGCAGTGGCGGTGGTGCTGGTGGTGTTGGTGCGTTGCCGCGACAACACGGCTTCAACCTTCAGGGTGCGCCACCACTGCTGACCCCGCCTGCCCACTTCCTGGCTCGGATGAACACCAACAACAGCAGCAACGGGCCCGCTGGCAGCGTAGCGTTAGCTAACAGCAGCGCGGCATTAGCTGACAGCAGCACGGTGTTGGCTAATAAAAACACGCCGTTAGCTAACAACAGCGCAGTGTTGGCTAACAACAGCACGCCGTTGGCTAACAACAGCACGCCGTTAGCTAACATTTGCACGCCATTGGCTAACAACAGCACCGAGTTATCTAACAACAGTGCTAGCAAGGGCCACCGGTTGCTGCCATTCAGCGCCTGCCTGACGCGACAGCACAGCTACAGCTGTGGCGATCAGCCACACGGCCAACGGCGGGCCGTCGTCCGTCGAACAGCGTCGCTCAAACCCCAAATACCGCCGAAACCGCTGTTCCTCCCGAATACGGCGACGACGCCCGAGGCAGTGGCAAAGTACGACAACTGAGACTCAATAATATGACACTAGTAGCGGTAATAGTACAGTTTGAGTCCCTGGGAAGTGAATATGGTGCTCGGGATGAATGAAAATATGGAGGCTTGATGGGGGAGGTACACGCAAGAAATCTGAATAGAGAAATCTTGGGGTTACTTTGTCTGCTGAGAATGAGTCAGGGCTGCTCTGCACGAAAATGAGAGAAAAAGACAAATACAAAAACAATCTGACAGGAGACTGAGTGAGCAGTAAAACCCCTGACAGTATCTTCTTTGGAGAGACCAGCAGTCTTTTGGCAGTAGTATATAATATGACCTCTAAAAGCAGGGGGCAAAGGGTGCTCATGAATATAAATGTTTTCAGCATATACTGTGTGCATGACAGCTGGATAATAAAATTATACTGAATAGACGCACCATGTGTGACGGCATCTACAACACACACCGCAGTCGCAACAGTCCGTGAAGCGATTCACCGTTGTGCTCACTTGTCCCCTGAAACAAACGTATGACCTGGCGGTGACATGGCAAGCGGTTATAAAATCGAGCAGTTAACCAGCGGTTCAGACAGAGGTTCCCTCCTCAGTGTGTTGCATCACAAAAGCAAGAGACCTTTTACAGGTGAATGTCCATCCTTCCTTAAAGGATGGGGTTTTTCAATACATTGTTTAATTTAATCTACAAAATACGCCGATAATTTGCAGTTGGAGTTGTGTGAAGATGGCGGCCATTTTGTAGGTTATAATTCACTGCAATCTTTTGTGTGCAGCTGACGCTTATCTGCTAATGAATCTGATGAATGTCCTTTTTATACCATATTGGTATCAGCTATGTAACTCCTGTCAAGTTCTGGCTTGAAAATGTCAATTGTATTCTGAAGTTGATAAAACAGGAAGGACAATCTAACCACAAAACAGCAGAGTAACAAAGGTGACTGTCAGAATTGATGGAACAGTAAATAAGGCCGTGCAGAGGCACGAGTAGACAACTCAGTTTGGTGAACAATTCCGGATTTGGGCAGGTTAAAACGTTATCTTTTCTTGACTAATACATTCAAGAATAGAAGCAGATGTGTCTAGAACTTTTCAAGCCACTTTGGGATATGTCTAAAAGGGTCTGGAGCATAGGCTTAATCAGCTTTAATTTAATATTTTCCATTTTATTGTGTGCCATCTTCTTTGTCAACCCCAAAGCTGTGGAATGAGAGAGTCGTGCCAACGGAAGTTTAACGGTTACATGGTTCACGGAGACGAAAAACAGTTCCAGGAAGTGCTTGGTGGGCAATTTGAATCGATATATACAGATGTATAACTTTTTCGTAATTACTAGTCAATAAATGCATTGATTTACAATTTAATCTATATGGTACTTTGAGTGTTTGCGGCTGACTTCTGGGAACTGTTTTGAGGCTATATGATCCACCATTTCTCTGAAAATGGAACAGTCCATTGTAGTGAACAGAGTTGACGCAACTCTCTTTACAATGCTCTGGTCACCCCTTACCCACAATTTCATAAACTTCAGAGTATGCTGTATTTGACAGCTGTCAAATGGGTTAACTACAATTTTTACCCAAAAATGCAGCAACCAGATCTCTACAATGAGGCCCACTGTCAGAGGCCACTGCTGGGGTTCTCCTGCTACAATACATAGGTAACATTTTGCAACATCGGTGCACACGTAATCATATAGTAATACATGAATGAATGCATTAATATAATGATGGAAGCTCAGATAGGCATTTCAAAAATGTATGATTGGTGTAAACATTAATCAGTGCATTAAGCATTAGTCATGCATTAATTTACAGTATGTATGAATATATGGTTATGATTGCACCGTTATTGTAAAGTGTTACAATAAGCATGCTATTATTGTATTGCTGGTATCAGTATTATTACAGTATTGTAGCAGACTAATGGATTCCAAACAGTCTCTTCCATTGCAGATCTGTGCATGTCATAGCTACAAAGCTAGCCTGTTAGGTGGCCTGCAATGCCTCCATTAACGCAGCATCACCTCGGAGAGGTAGTTTGTTTGATTTCTAAACAAGATGTTCAAGTGCACTTCTTTCATTAACCATGACTTTAAATTATTATACGTTTCACTCCACAAGTGCATGTTGAATTAATCTGCAGCATGTGCCCTTAGTTCATATTTAAAGTACATACATGCTGACCACAGGACCAATCCATCAAGTAGTTGCTCTCGTTTTGTTGGTGGTAGCCTATTTATCTATTTTACCCATTCCTAGCTATGTCAACCAGACATTTATCTTTGATGTTGGCCCAGATACAGTAGGAGCCTCATTAAAAAGATCGAGTTTATTTTAAAATCTTTAAGATAATTAAATAATTAGAAATTCATTTATTTACATTTGAGGCTGAAACCCACATTCACTTTATAAACAGGTTTTCTGTGGCTCTAAATTAATGTCTGTTTAGTTGTGAATGTTACATTCCCTGTAAAATAACTCCTAAATGAAAAATCTGATAAATGTTTAAATTTATGTGTAGTGTACATGCCTTCTGTTTACTGTTCAATTATTGTCTTTACTGTTTTTTTATTTGTAGTTGACTGACCAACCTACTGCAAGTTTAATGCTGCCGATTATCTGGTGATTATACTTTGTGCTCGTTAATTGCAGCACATATTTGGAGGATGAGCAAAGTGTTAGTGAAAAAGAAATAAAAATGAGTTCTAGAAAGTAGCTTTCATTAATTGCTACATTGACTATGCTCAATTTGTCGGAACCTAAACGCAGCCGTTTTGTCTCTGCAAATGCAGCAGCGATAAAAGGCTTTATAGTGCAACTCATTATTGAAGCTTTAAAGGCTGTGATGATTACAACCAGCAGCAGGGGTTCGTAACAATACAATATATGTAGAAAAGTTTTCAATTATTACCCAGCCAACAGACGTAATCCCATTAAATTCTGACCAAAAATGTCAAACTGTTTTATATTCAGGCCAAAAAGGCTGTATTGTGTGTGTGCGTACGCACTGTATGCATGTGTAAATTAAAGGGCATGTGTTTTGTAGGCATTACTTACTGCATCTAAATGCACTTCACAAAGAGCCTTAGGCACTTGAGATAGAGATGCATTCTGTATATCATAAAGATTTTGGTTAATCGATTGTATTACGGTTTAGTGGAGGGATCCCTAATACAAATAATATCACACGTCCCAGATCTGTTTAATTAGGGAAGAAGCAGGAATAATTTTATACGGCCCCTTTTCACCAACCACCTTTTCATTTCTTTTAACGACCTACTGTAAGATTGCTGAATTTGCATGTTTGGGATTTCCAGGAAGGTGTTTCCCTCCCTGTACACCTACTCTGCAAATTCAGCAGGCAAACCAAGTAATGTCAGACTTGTAAGCAATAACTTGCCCATTGTCATGCTGCAGGAAAATATGATGAAGTTGCCCATATGTTTTAAATTAATGTGTGTGGCTCTACACTAACAAGTGCATCTTTGAGCAAAGGCATCACTAAATGAATCTACAACGTGATTTTATTTAGTGGAAAGTGTTGCGATGTCTTCAAATGTCAAACTGCATCAGGTTAAAGTCAACATAACTCAGTGTTTTACAAAGGGTTTTTTGTGGGGGTGGGAGTGATTTAATGTTTTGCTGCAAATTGAGGATTCAGATTGGTTGCCATTTCATTTTGTTTGAATAATTATCAAGGAAAAATATCTTTATATTGTCATTGGATGAAAGGCTCAATTAAAATGAATGTAGAAGCTAGATTCACTTCAGATCAAACATCACATTTTCAATCTGTTAGTCACAAGGCATCATATATTAATTGGCTAAAGGTTTTCAGTTTACTTGTCCCAATGCAGCCAGAAATATTGCCTACAGTTTGACTACTGTAGTTTGGTGACTTTCAATAAATAAATGCATGGAGGACGAAGAGCCTGGCTAGAGCTCAGTTAATTATTAATTAATCAATCTGAGCTCAGAAGAGCTCAGATTAATTATTTGTCCTTTAACAATCCACAAGCCTCATTTTTAAAATCTATTTTTATAAATGAGGCCCCAGGTGTGGGTATATGAATAGCATATGCAATATGTAATACAGAACAGCTCTTATGGGGCATTCCGATTTTTAATATAAAAATCTGAATTCCTCAACCCTGTTTAACCAAATTGAAATGAATAAGGTAATTCTACTGGGCTGTATTTGTATCCAACAAAATGTAAAGCTGTAAACGGGAGTCAGACTAAATCTCGCCCATCTATTGGACTACAAACTAACATTTTATGTACTACCACAGCGTAGACTATCTGCTGTATTGTATCAACACAGGCAAGAACGCAACTGAATTGACCAAATCACCATCACTCCGGGATGGGTTAGAAGTAGACACATAGCGCCTCCATGTGGACAAAGAAAATATAATGTAAAAGATGTTTACCTTACTGCTATTAATAATATGGATTATTGTGTCAATAAACAATACTGTGTAATATAAATCAACAGGCATTCATGTGTGGTCATTTCTAAACTTGATTATTTTGTATTTTACTATAAACAGGGGTTTACATTTACAGGGTTAAATGTAAAGCTCTGAGCTTTAAATCCTGACAGAATATAGTTTCATCTAAAGATCCATAAGTATTTTCTGTTGTATGAACACAAATAGTGAACAGAGGTGCACTTTGCTTTTTCCATGGCTCTGACATACACCTCAAAATAAGTTGGATTGAGCAAACAATGACTCAACTAATTTGTGGGGGTTTTTTTATTTGGTTTTGTGGCAGGCACAAACTATGCCTTTGATCATACCGTACACTTACTGACTTGCTGTCATTCGTGTGCATGGTGACCATAGTAACCAAAAAGAGTAGGCCTACTTTTCGGAAAGTGAAATATGTCAAGCAAAATAAAACTTTAGGAAACCCCTGACTGTATATAGCTTTCTTCCACACTGACAGCGTAGACATTTTCTATACAATGTGACGCAATGGAGGCTGGGAACAAAGGCAGTTAATTTATATACAGCAGCCAAATTTAGAATTTCATCCCCAACATCAGAAACACAGGTATGGTAGGGAACTACATATTCTGGGGTTTTACATACATTTAATTTACAGTAAATTGCTTGACTCTCCTGCTCAGTAGACCCATTTACTGTTTACAAACCATGTTGACGTAGGGAATGACACATCCCCTGGAATCTATGCCTATGGGCTAACGGTTGTTGATATGCTGCGCACGCATATGTTGGTGAAGTTGGCAGTAAATGGGTCTAGTATGCATAGAAGTGTTGCAAAAAGTGGTACAATTGGATCAAGATACTTCTTCACTCCTAATCCATTTAGTTTTGACTAAGCTCTCTGACAAACCACAGATGTTTTTAATGAATGGGCGCATAGGATGAATCTTTAAATTAAATACAATTAAAAAATACAAATCACTCTGTGGTTTCAGCACTAGGAGCTTTGTCATTGCGGGTCTCGTGGATGCGTATATGCCTCTTGTAGTTGGAGTTGTCACTGAACCTTTTCCCACAGTCCTCACAGCGGTACGGTTTCTCTCCGGTGTGCACCCTCATGTGCTTCTTGAAGCCGTCGCGCCTTGACAGCCGCTTCCCGCAGATGCTGCACGAGTACATGTTGTGGCCCTTGCGACAGCCCGGCCGGTGGAGGCGGGTGTGCCTGGCCCAGAGGGTGCGGAGCGTGAACCCCTCGCCGCAGACGCTGCACGTGTACTTGGGCCTGCACTCTGACGGCGCGAGCGGTCTGCTGCACGTCACCGCTGATGCACTGGGAGCCATGTTGCCTGTCAATTGGGCTGACGTGGTAGGTTCGGGGTCCATCGTGGACATCTCCACTTTCTCTATGGATACCAGGGGGAGGCTCGGCTTGTCGCTCTCGCTTGTAATCTGGAAAACTCTGACGACGTGACCGTTGGCCTCCTCCTGCCCTTCAAACTCTGCTCCTCCTTGAGGCCAGTGCACCTCCTGCTCCTCTTTGATGTGCGGAGTCTCTGGTTGATCCCGGGTATGACTAGGGAGCCAGACTGGCTGCTCGTTAAGGCCTGGACATGGGGATACATTCCTGATTAACAGTATGCACTTAACACGCACATGCACACACAATTCAACTGACTGGTACAGTATTGGCTGTTGCTGACCATTAAGACATACGGGCATACAATGTTTGGCTTCCTATGCCATGCACACTTGCTAAAACAGTGCGACTCCTATCGACCATGTCCTGCCAATGTGGCTCCATTACAAAAAACTGAGGAACTCTGGACTAAGACTATATATAGCCCCTATTACTGCTGCACTTCCCTGGGCACACTGCATTCTAGGGTGCAGTGTGAGTTGGTGGACTATAGATTATTTAAATTAACTGCACCCTAAAATGTGTTTTATGAGCTGTAAACTAAATAATAGGACTAAAATAATCCAAGGCCCCTGTTGACCTACACGCATTACGATAGGAACGCTGGTATATCGTGAAACGTTAATGCTCATGGTGGCCTTCCCTGAGTCAGCCCTCCTTCAGAACCTTTTGAGCATTTTTCTATTTGAGTAAGGCTCAGAGCTGGGGTCAGCTGAGTCTGGCTTCAGCTGGTTAACAAGTTCGTTCAATCACCTGTCGAATACATGTTTTTTAAGCACCTGCCCTTCTCCATTTTAAAACAGTTTCAATGGAGGTGATCAGATAATGAATTGATAGAGCTTGCAATATAAGCTTGTTACCGTTTGGCTATTTTTGGTTAATTCTGTTTTTGCTTTGCACACTTTGAGTAGTTTCAGTTTAATATGTTGCTCATGGATTGAGGCTGAAAAGGGATATAGTCCGTCTATGGTTTTGAAAGTTTGTTAACTATGCTGCGTTCAAATGGAACTCGTGAGCTCGTGACTACGACATGCAAAGTCGTATACACTGAAGCCTTGCGTTCAAGTGGTTAAGTCGTGTGGAGACAGTTACTAGGCAACAGTGACATGGACCTTGTAGTTCTTTTCGCTTCTTGTCTAGATCTGACTTACCGGTACTTTGTATTGCAACAACATATGGAGGAACAAGAGATGAAACGAAAATGGTGACATTATATGCTATATCTAACTTGTTCTTTTTTACTGCCAGCCACTATATTATGTCAAATAATAGCCTAGTTGTACTGTACCGGTAGCCTACGAATCAACTGTCATACCCATTGATTCTGCCATTTTCTGAAAAAAGCCTAGAAACGCGTCACAACTCAGCTCTTTAAAATGATTTCCACTTACGATGTTGTGAATACCACAAAGGGTGGCGTTCATTAGGACTCTTCTCGTAAAAATTGTAAACAAGACCCCATTTGAACGCACCACTAGTATCGCGAGAGCTCGACCAACACAAATTTGCTGTTTCTCCAGTCTCCACAGCTGTTTCATGTGCACTAAACATCGAACATACAGGTTGCGCAAGCGCAGTACGCCGTGGCGTGCAACCTGACTACTGTTCTCCCCTACATTAAAGTACATAAGCCGCTCTTGATAATAAGTATTGGTATCGATATACTCAATTCTGTCCCTGTATCACTTGATGTTGGATCGAAACAAAATTTTGCAGTATCGCCAACCTCTACAGAGTAGAAACTGAACTTTCCAATCATCGTCTTGTTTATAGCTATACGGGCCTGGTTTTCCAATCAGCATCATGTTTATAGCTATATGGGCGTGGTTTAGGTGTGCGGACCATGGTGCCAACAGTGAAAACGATGAGATGGTTCATCCAATCAACTGCCAAGTATCATTTTGAAAGTACAGCCATTCACAAACAGTTTCAATGTATGGCTCCCCAGGTGGACTTGTGACAACAATTCCTCTGGCGTGTCAGGTTAAAAAAAGACCACGTCTTGGGACAATGTTTACATATGGCTAACATTATTTGGATCAGTAGAGTCTATTAGCTAGTCTTGACAGAAAGTAACCACAAAATTGAGATCCATATGAGCGAAAATCCCTTTGCTTAAATAAAATAAATAATTAAATAAGTTTGTATTTACAATGCCATAGCCCATTCCTCTGAAGACAGATATAGCCTGCCTTGACCTACACCAAATCCCAGGTGCAAACATCAGACCTACACACAAACAAAATAAAATGATAGCCTATTGAAAATCTTACTATTTGCACCTTCTCCAAGTGTTATTCAATACGATCACCATGGACAAAGTGTAAAAATGTGGTGATAAAAAGGTGTGCCGACCTGTATCGTCTAACTTTATTCGTGGTTTGAGGGACAGGTCCAACAGCCTACGCTGCCGCTCGATCTCTAACTTTGAACGGGACAGCTCTTCCTCGTACTCCACGATCGTTCTTCCAATCACCATGAATATCTCCTCCGCGGCTGCCGTCAGTCTGTCGTTTATAAGCCCCCTCAACATCTCAATTTTTGACATATCTGAGTATTTGCTTGAACCTTACGAGCATAGATTGAGATTCGACATAAACACAGTGGATACTTCAGAAAATATTTTGTTCTTCCGGAGGATCTTCGGCTGAAATGCTAATACTTTGGTGCCATCTTCTGGATAGGAGTGCAGATCAGAAATCCAAATCCTACTGTACGTTATTGTCGCCTGTAAGGACATCGCCTTAGTTACCCATACAAAGTAGCTTTACATTGCAAATATATAATAACCATTTAATGTTTTTGCTACTTGCATTTGTTTATTTTTTATTCATTAAGACATTTAAGGTAAAGGTGCTTTTAAAGAGCAGGACCTGGCTGCAGACATGGCGCTGGTCACCAGGGGGCAATCCACCACGTTGGCCAAGAACCACATGCTACTCCAGACAACTGGCACGGTTATTTCCCCAATTTCGACCTCAAAGCATTCCAGGGCCCTTATTTAGCAATGTTGCATATGAACAGATATCTGCATAAACCATGCCGTACAATCGTTTCAATGCAGAGTGGGATTTATCAATGTGTACTTACATGAGAACGTGCATAAATCTACACATACCTCCGACCATGTGTATTGTCGAGGATTTATTGAATGACACCACACAATGACATTGAATGTATACTATGTCCAGGCACATATAGGCCAGAGTTCTTCCACATTGGTCCTGGGTCTGCAGAACCCTGATAAGGACCCATTAATGTGAATCAGGTGTGTTGGAGCAGGGAGACATCTAAAAAACGCAGGACAGTGGGTCCCTAGAACCATGGTTGAAGACCTCTGGCATAGGCTATTTGTTGATAGTTGTTATTGTTAAGGTTGTAAATGTACCTTACCTCTTCTTAGCACTCCCAATTAAGTCCTGCACTCACTTCTCATGCTCTTATCTCACACACACAAAAAAAAATAATATATATATAGCACTTTATTAGCTAGGCCATTACCTATTGCACTTTATTAGCTAGGCCATTACCTGTTTGACTAT
>JAODUH010077933.1:0-15655 GCA_027564835.1 Typhlichthys subterraneus
ATATATATATATATATATATATATATATATTATTGTAGCAAAGTATATGATAAACATTTAGTTTATATTGTATTTGTTTTGTTTACTAGTGGCTTTGGGGTAAAATCTTTTTACTGACCACAAAGATGTTTGTGTATCAAGGTAAATCACTATGTTACTTCATTAGATAACTATCAGGTTGTCTAGACGTTTAATATTTAATGAGTGTCTAAGCCTTATAAACATCTAACTTTTTAATGAGCAGTTATGGCTCAAGGACATGCATTAGACATTGTAGATTGTTTAATGTGAACACAACAAGCTTGTTGTAGTTGCTGTTTTTTGTTCAGGTTTTTTAATCCTATCTCTACGGGAGATATGAGTTTTGTCTCTAATATATTGAGATAAAAACTCAGCTGGTAGGCATTAGAACCCATTAGTGAACTGTTGAATGTTAACAGAACAAGTGCTTTATTTTCATAACATAGCTGCAGTGATATTTAACATCTGTACAAATGCAAAACAAAACAAAATGGAGACGTCTTTAAAGACAAAAATTTACAAGGTTACGCAGGCAAAAATTGATTCATTGATTCATCACATTACACAATGTATTTAAGCGCTGAAATTAGCCTTTACATACAACAAAAGGCAGCAAGTGCTTTGCAAACATTATTTACAAAAAAGGTACCACACATTTACTCCCTTCAAAAAGAAAGGTGGTTGCATTACAGGATTACAGAAATGTATCACATTCTATACAATATTTATAGTTTTAAACGTAGATACAATTTTAATATCATTAATGTGTAGGAACTGCTCTCATAAACACACACAAACATACATACTGTATCTTCAACTGGTTACCTGCCTATATGGTAGACAAATGGCATTATCCCTCCTTTTGAACAACCTGGATCCACTATTAAAAAAAAAGAATGTCATATCTAATAAGAAACTGCTAAACCCGCCAAATGATTCCAGTTTAGTATTTTGGGATACTTTGCCACATTTTCCCATGTAAGATGCTCATTTGAAATGGTCTAATAATCTAAATATGCTTTAGAAGACACTTTAAAATAAGGCAAGCTTTCATTTAAGCATTTTAAAGGGTTGCCACAAAAAGCCCTTTTTAAAAACAACCATTCATCTCATTTACGCACTCATTAACACACACACTTCACTATACACAGACACAAAGATGCTCCATGACAAAGTCCTATAAAAAAGGTAAAATGTCTGCAAAACGATGATGTCATCCCATTGAAACCACAAAGAGCATTTCCAGTTCTCAAGCATAGACCTGAAGAAACTTTGGGGACACACTAAGCAATGGATATGCGCTCCAAGCACCAGGGGCACCTTATTGAACTGCACCCTGTGCAGCCAGTGACAGGCAATAGTGCAGGACACATCCTTCTCATTCATATAGACAGGTGTGTGATGCATGCACGCAGGCACAGTCACACAGCCAAGGACAGTCTCGCTGGTGAATGAACAAGGGGGAAATTACTGAGAAGTGCTCAGACCTTAATATGGCTATTTAACCCTCTGGTGTGACAGAGGACAAGGTGCATAGACATCTTTGTGATCCCTCTGCTCGTCGGCAGAGCATCTTCCATGACTCCTACCACTGTAAGTAACAGTGCATTGCGGCCATTGCTAGGCAATCAACATTCCTGGCCATAGGGAGGTTGAGTTCTGTTCAGCGAAAGAAGACTGTTAAGATTATTAAGCATAAATGCTATAAATGTAAAGGAGGAGAGACAGAGAGAGAGAGAGAGAGAGAGAGAGAGAGAGAGAGAGAGAGAGAGAGAGAGATGTCAAAAGATCAACAGTCAAATTGAAAATGAGCATCTTTTAAATCTTCACATGCAACATCCCTGACAGAGCTGACCTGAAATAACTACAGCTACAAATAGTTGATTCATGTTCATAATAATAATAATACTAATAATATAATAATAATTTGGGGTTAGGGTTTGATTGTTTGAGGAGAAATTTGGGGAACTCAGGTAATAAAAAGAAGCAACATTTGCTTGCCTATATGATTAGCCAACAGATGTTTTAAGAAAGATTCAGGCACATGTGTGACATTTTGGAAAGTAACAGGCATTAACTGCATCTCTTTACAAGCAGCACAGGATGAGATCCATCTCCTCTAATAAATCCTAATAACAAAATGTCCAGTCTTTCTCCTTAACCCCCACTAAGCCTCATTGTGTGGAACAACAAAGACACACATCATACATCCTCTCACACACACACGCACGCACACAATCACTGGAATTTTATATTCATTTTGATCGGTCACGAAATCCAAAATAACTGGACTTCTAGATGCATAAAAAGAGGCCTCATTCATTAAAGCTTCAGTTGGTCCTGGAGAAGCGAAGGAGTGTTGTTTCAACCCCTGAGCTGCCTAATGGGTATCACAGTGTAGAATTACATCGCTGTAACAGCCGAGCCTAGTGGCTCTCCAGACCGGGCTGGCCTGGCCATGCTCAATATAAGGTCAACATACACAATCTACGTACCGGGACGCTTTGCTTCAATCGGATCACATATCACACGGTCTGTCATAACACTCTCTGAGTAGCACTGCGAGGAATAACAGTCATAGGTGGTTGTAGAAAAGAAGCTTTGCATATTCCTGTTTTAAAAAACACGTAATGGCAACAGTCTGAGTTCACACACACACACACACAAAACATCAACACCCTAAAGTCACTCATTCAGAGTCTCAGAATACGAGTCAAATAGCAGACGTGAGCCTCCCCGTGACAAACAAGCTCTTGATACACTGAGTGAGCAATATACTGACTCCTATTCTCAGTAGCTGACATATTCTGTTGAAAGGGCTGGTCACAGAGATAACTTCCCAAGGTTTGCGTCCCTTTGCTGTGATGCAATGACAATGGAAGCCATGTTTGTACCATTATTAACAACAACAACAAAGAAAAAAGAAAAAGTCACGTTTACAATGAATGGTTTTAGCAAAACTACCTTTTAGCTAAATACAAATAAAATATGCTGATATAAAATATATAGTGAACTAAATAAGATAAACCAGGGAACAATTATGGGTTAATAGGCTTGGTCTATAAAAATACATAGCTACTGTATAAAGAACTGCCTTACAGGCTTCAGATGCTTTCTCTTTGAGGGGAAGGGGGGTGTAGCCATACTGACAGGCATCCGTCCAATATTAGGGGTGTTAGGGTTCCAGGTAGGCTGGTCTCAACCAGCCTCTAGTCTCTAATGGATTGGGTTAATATCTGCACGATGGTTGGTCTGCCCGTGCACGCTGCTGCCCCCTACAGCTGTGGTGGAGGTGGTGATGGTGTTGTGCTGGATGACCTGTTGCTGGGGAGCCGGGGACAGACTGCCTGCTGGACTGCTCTCTGGACCTACGGGGGGAAGAGGGGGGAGGGGGGAAGCAGACCACCATTAGGGGATGTATAAGCTGTGCGTGTGTGTGTGCGTGTGCGCGTGTGTGTGTGTGTGTGTGCGTGTGTGTGTTTAATGTCAAGACTCTCCATAAACCTCGTATAATTCTTCCAACTATACAACATTAAAATAAACAAAGACCAAAAAACAAAGTATTGTTATTACACACAGCTTTATTAGCAGAAAAATATAGATCTCATGGCACGTCGTGAAAAAAAAAGAAAAAAGCCCAGATAAATGCATTGCGCTGACATGGAAAACTCAAGCACTTAACTCCATAAACACGTCTGCCGAAGTTCGGACACATCGGAAGTGACATCTGTGCGCAGGCTAGACTCATCAATGAGTCCCTCCCTGCCGAGCCTGGGAGTGCCAGCGGGCTCCATAAAGGAGCCATTCAGGCACGATGGGTTCAGTGAGCTTGATTTTCCTAGCGACACAGCCACAGAGGGCGGTGGCGTCTTCTAATTGCCTGGAAATGTCACTCATACAGTGTCCATATCAGAGGGGTGGGGCTGTGACATGCAGTCCGGTAATCACACGGGATCCTTGGTTGTTTAGACGCACGGTAATTACGCAGCCTGTGACGTCTTTCTCTTGACGGAAGGCTGCGCACCTCCTGAGCACCACCAACCCCCCCCCCTCCTCTGTTGTTCTGTTCCCACAGGAAAAACAAGCCTCAAAAGGGATTCAGGCCTCCAGCGCCTAGCTCCGGGACCACACATGTAGCCAGCAGAGGGTTCAGTCTGTCCTGACCTGGCTGTGCAAGACGAGGGAACGAGTCTTTTTTGGACATGTGAGAGCTGTCTTAGAAGTCCCAGTGTGTCCGTTCAGACTGATAAAGTCTGCCTTTATGCTGCTTCTCCGACCAGGGGACCAGTACATGCGTCCGCGGCAGTGTTAGGAGTTACTGTAGCAGTGTAACAGAGTTACTGCGGGCTACAGTGAACAGTGTGTGTCTGTGCTACACAGGGCGTTACTCACTGAGGTAACCTTGGGATTCTTTCTGCATAGTGGTGATGGGACAGTCCTTGTGGGTGAGGAGAAGCTGTTTGAGTTGGGTCACCTCATTCTTCAGCATGGTCACTTCATTCTGCAACGCACAACATAATCATTCCCACAGACGTATTTATAATGCTACGGATCGAATAACACATCAATGCAGGTCAATTTATCATTGGATATGGATGAACCAATTATCGACTGATTTGGGTATATGGACTGCATTTGCATAGCGCTTGTTTAACGCTTCAGCCACTCAAAGCTCTCTACTGGATTGTCTACCATTCACCCATTCACACACACACATTCTTAAGGTGGTGTCAGTCGCCCTCTGACAAATAGGGTTAGGTGTCTTGCTCAGGGACACTTTGACACTCAGCCAGGTGGTAACGGGGTTCAAACCAGTGACCACAACTGTGCCACTGCTGCCCCAAACATGTAAATGTTCCCTAACCAACTGTTTTGACCAATCTGACCAACTTTCTCTGTCGTAAATGAATTCAGATGTAAATGTAATAAATGTGACGTATATGTGTCACTGTTTAGTTCAGACGCTCCTGAGCTGTCAGTGGGAGGCCCCCTATTTCCACCAGGCCCGTCTCCATCCTCTGCGATGCCCACCGCCAGTGTGTCAGAAGCGGAGCACCTTGTTGTGTTTCGCTGAGTTTCCGTAGCAACCAACAAACAGAAATTAACGGTTCTATCTGAATGTCCATTGACTGCTTTCGGAAGCGTCCCAGAAGCTTCTGTAAAAAATGTAACTGCTGCCTATTTTTTGCTGAGTCAATCTTCTGGGACATTTCTGAGACGCTCCCAAGACTCTTTGGCAGTTCACTTGCATTGCCAAGAGCTCCGTGACGGAAACAAGCCCGGTAGAAATTGGGGGTGACTCTTCCTGAAGCCTGACCGCGACCCTAAGCGGTCAAGATGATGGACGGACGGACGGACGTACCTGAAGCTGCATGTTGGTCTGTGTGAGCTCCTCCGCCTTCTTCTCCAGTGACATCACCCACACCTTCCTCTTCTGCCGGCAGCGCGTCGCCGCCGCCCGGTTACGCTCCAGGAACTTCCGCCGCCGCTCGTCCGGATCCTCGTCCACAACGCGCCGCCGCCGGCCACCGCCGCCGCCGCCGCCGCTGCCGCCGCTGGAGGGCGGCGACTGCAGGTTCTGGGAGGGCTGCATCTGCTGTGCGGCGGGAGACATCTGAGGGGTGGAGAGGGGAGGGGAGGGCGAGTCATCTGTTAGACTAGCAAAGTGGGGCACTGGACTGCATGCCAGACACCTGTCTGCCCCCCCCCGAAGCCCCTAAACACCACCCCCCGCCCCACGCCCGCCCCTCTCCAGACAAGCGGCCTACACATCGTCTGGCGTCCTCCCTAAAGAACAACATCTGGACGGGCAGAGTGGGAGGGAATCCGAGGGAGGGAGAGGGTGTGATTCGGCGGCCGGCCCACCTTGTTAAAGAGGTGTCAGGAGGCCGTTTTCCACGACGGCCGCTCCCACACCAGACCGAAGGGCCCATTCCTACCACGCTGACAGATCTCGTCGTGTACTTGGCATGGGCAAGTGGTCTGTGCCTTTGTGTCACTGCTGTTTTTACGAGAACCACGGAAAACGCACGGGTCACGTCTGATGGCTGCTGCGTATACAGGACACATTGTTTGCTTTGATGCCTTCATGCACGTACACCGGGAATGCGTCTTTTTTTGCCTCATGCGTAATCCTGCATATATTCCGCATCTGCAAAACACGTTTTCTTATTTTGGCAATATTTTTATAGCCTGGTTCCGCCCGACTGTTGATCTCAGCTTCTTTTCGCTGAGATTACACTCTGGAAACCCTGTTCGCAATAGCAGTAGTGTTCCTGTGGAACAAAGTGAATATGGTCTGGTCACACCAGGCTAATATTTTTACTGCATGCCGTACATTCAAAATTTTATTCTAATATTTTTGCTACCCCAGTATATACAGTATGTTGTCAATGACCATAAGAATGACCCGTGCTAATACGTTATGTCTATTAGACACCTGGCCCACATAGTCAAGAGTGTCTGAGGCATAGTTTCCAAAAAATAGCTTCTCTTCAGAGCTTTTCAAAAGCTACTTTATGGCTGACACGTGATCCCGCCCACAGTTGACCCCACCCTCTGACCCTGTCTGCAGGCTCACAAACCTCAAAGCGACCTTTGAGGCAGTCTAGCAGTTACTTGGCCGAGGCGAGGGGAAAACAAACGTGGCTCGAACACCACCGGTCTTAGGCCTTTCAGTTAGTTACAAGAGAAACTGAGAAAAATAAATATGTTTCCGCGCATGCTAAAACCACAGTAATAGCCGTCTTCAAAGCGAGTTTGTTCAAAGGTTTGCTAAACTACTGCCTCGTTCTTGGTTGTGGTCTATTCTCATGGGAGTGGTTTTGATGAACTGGGCTCAAGTTGCGGCTGCTTTTATGAACAGCTGAAAAAATTTAAAATGGCTTCTCGTTCACAGCACTAATAGCTCGTCACTCGTAGCCTGTCACTCATAGAGACAGAGCGCACAAAAGTCCCGCCCACACCTGGGGGAGAAAACATTCTATAGCTCTACATTGACTTTGCATTGCGTTAAGCTAAGCTAACGTAATTTCTGACTTCTACCAACAAACTTAAACCTGCCTAATAGCTGTTGTGTGACAGGATGCACTACCCACAAGGTAAATGACCTAGAACATAATATTAATAACCCGTCAAACCGAAAAATCAAGGTTTAAAGGATAAGAAAATACATACAGGCAACAAGACACAAGGCATATCATGGGAAAAAAGGACAATTTTGGGATCCTGATACTCAATATGTCTACGCGTGGTGACTGGTTAACATAGCATGACAAAATGATCCTTTAGCATGGTGAAATACCAAATATATACTTGATCAGATAAAGCACTGCGGTGCCGTTTGTGTCTACCGTAGTTTTCGATGCAATATGACTATGTCCACTGCAAAAACTGTATCTAACTTAATCTTGTTTTTAGATTTAAAATCTAGTTGGAATTGTTTCTAATATATATGGCTTATCTAGTGACTTAATTTAAGTAAATGTGCATTTAATTTAAGAAATCTTATCAAGTGAATATCACTTTGCTTGATTTAAGTATTAGTAAGCTCATAACTAATATATTTGCACTTATATTTGATAGGGCATTTTTTTGTAGTGTCTCTATTGCCTGTACCCAATTTGGTCTCCTTTTCTCTTTCTACACTACTTTTTTCAGTTCAAAAGCTTAGAAAAACAGAATTTTAGGTCCTTTACCATGTGGGTAGTGCATCGTTACACAGCAGCTTTAAAATATGTTTAAAAAATGTGTAGAAGTAAAACATTACATTAGCTTAGCTGAACGCAATGCAAAGTCCCCTGGTGGATATGGTTTTCAGAGAATGATGCGTTGCACTCTGTCTCTAAATCCCGTCACTCACCTGGGAACTAGAGTGCAGCGGGGGGTGGGGGGAGGTCTGATGTGGGTGCCCTGTGTGGAGGTGGGGGTTGTGGGCGTTGTGGTGGGGGTTGTGCGCCTGCGGGTGTTGGTGGTGGTGGTGGTGGTGGTGAGCGCTCTGGCCGTGGTGGTGGGGGGCGTGCTGCTGGCCGTGGTGCTGGTAGGCGTGGGGCGGCGCCCCCTGGAGGTGCTGGTGCGCGTGCGAGTGCATGTGGTGGTGGGCCCCTTGGTCCTGCCGCGACGACATCATCTCCATCATGTGGCCCATGGAGCTCATGTTGCCGTTGGTGATGGCCCCCGGATGGTGGGAAAGTGCAGCTTTGAGCCTCTGCAGACAGACACAGTCAGTGGCTAACGGTCAGTGGCTAACGGTGAGCGGCTAATGATCAGCGGAGTGATCAGCGGCTAATGGTCAGCGGCTAATGATCAGCGGCTAATGATCAGCGGCTAATGATCAGCGGCTAATGGACAGCAGTTAACAGTCAGTATTAATGGTCAGCAGTCAGCGAATAACAGTCAGTGGCTAACAGTCAACAGATAACAGAAGCTGTGAATGGTTAGCGGCTAATGGTCAGTGGCTAATGGTCAGCGAATAACAGTAGCTGTGAATGGTCAGCAGCTAACAGTCAGAGGCTAATGGTCAGTAGCTAACTGAGCGGATAATGGTCAGCAGGTAACAATAGGCCTAGCTATGAATGGTCAGTGGCTAACAGTCAGCGGAAAACAGTTGTGAATGGTCAGTGGCTGACAGTCAGCGGCTAACAGTGAGCTGCTAACAGTCAGCTGCTAACAGTGATCTGCTAACAGTCAGCGGCTAACAGTGAGCTGCTAACAGTCAGCTGCTAACAGTGAGCTGCTAACAGTCAGCGGCTAATAGACAGGTAAAGGTAAAGGTGTTTTTAATGTCACATACACATACACGTAGTCGTGTATGTACTACATACACTACATGTAATAGTATCTGTAAACGATCAGCGGCTAACGTTCAGCGGTTAGCAGCGTGTGGCTAATGGTTGCTGTGGACGGTAAGTATATAACTGTAGCCATTTACAGTATGTTTTGAATGTTCAGCGGTTAACGATACCTGTGAATGGAGGTGGTATTGTGGTACTGTAGCTGTGAACGTGCAGTAAAACATTGTTTTATCCTCCTCATCTATCAGTAACAGCATGGGCAGACATGTTCACTGGGAGACAAGCAATTGCTGCATAAATCCACGTGTCAAGGGCATTTATCAGAGCCGTTCATGCTGTCCTCTGTCCCTGCTTCACTTGTGTCATTTGTCTCTCTCTCTCCCACTCTCTCTCTCTCCCTCTCTCTCTCTCTCCCCTGCATTTCCTAATTGGCCATTCCTCACTCACAGCACAAGCCTGTTGCGCTCGTAGCTCTGCCTAGGCTTGAGAAGAGGAGTCCGAAGCAAGGTGTTCCCTGAGACCCCCCCTACACCCTCCCCCCCCCCCCCCCTTTCCCCGTCCGCCCGGCGAGTTTGTTGTTTTAGCGGTGTGGTCTACTTAGGCCCGACGGGGCCTCTGGCTGTCATGCGGTCAGGGCAAGGAGCCGGGGGAGAAGCTGTGTAAAAGGTGCACTTGTGTTGCCCATGTTTACCTGATCTACAGCTCCTCAAATACCTGTTTTTCTGGGCATCACTTAAAGACAAACCCACAAACCCAAAGGAAAAACACTCTCCAAACATATAAATGCCAACGTACGTCCCCAAGCTTCATCTGTTGAAAGCAGCGTTAGTCATAATAAAAGCGCTACGTCTGCGCCCTTTCATTTGCCTGTTCGGTTTTATCATGCTGGCAGTCTTCTGGAATAACAGCCTGACACACCGCTGAGTAAGTCAGTGACTTTTATTAATGACAGCAAGGCTGCGTTGCTAATCATCGCACATTTCTACGTGCATAATTACTGTTATATATGAAGCCTTCTGCCCTCTAATATATTAGACTATTAGGTTCTCAAGCAGGCATTAAACAACATTGACACATGTATGCCATGGTTTATTAAACACAATAACATATTTTTGTTTTATTCAAATGCTAATTTCACAATTTGTAAACCACCTTGGGACCCTCAAAAAGCAATATGACCATTGGGGGTCCTGACCCCTGTCCCCCTTCACCTCTCCCTCTTTAGGAAAACACAGATTTAATTTGTTTTTCTCTCAGCTTTCTTTTATATTTGTTCTCACCCCCCCCCCCCCCACACACACACCTACACCTCCTCCACCACTCTTTCCCCAGCTGTCAGTCAGTCCAAGCTGTGTCCAGGGTCCTGTATCTGCTAACAACCCTCACATTCATGATTCCCACAGGGAGCAGCAAGCAGATGGCCACGGACACCAATGTTGGGTCATGGCCAGAGCAGAACATCAGCCCTCCTCCCTCTCATACACCCTGCTTCTGCGCACAGGCATGAGACACACTCAGCTGACTTGCCTGGAAAGGAACGGGGAGATATCAAAACATTCTTCCTTCTTGTCATTTTCCAGAATTATTTCATGCGTCTGTCTGTGATACGGAGAGACATGCATGAAACCACTGTGGCCAAACTGTCCTGCCAAGCCTGTTCTGACAGCGAGCTCCCATGCCTCTCATACCAACATCTGACGTGGGGAAACGGAATTATGTTTCCCCAGTTACATTACGCATTTTTGCATATGTTCCCAGATAATCGATTATATGACTAATGTAATTCCCTCTCTATCAAACCACACTTGTATGTCTGACCACACTCGAGGCAGGGCATGTCTGCAGTGTAACTGGGGTTCGAGCACCTACAGTAATAGACCAGGCATTTATAAAGCACCAAAAGAAATAGGTTACATGCACACAATATTCTGAGTGTTCTATTTCTACACAATCACCAGTTAAGGGACTAGCGCCTAAAGATAGAATATGATGTAATTTAGCATTAGAAATATCAGAAATAGTCACCATTGTAGACAAGGCCAAATTCCATGTGTGCGTGAGGAGGACATCTGAACCTCACGTCCCGGAAAAAAAAACACCTCCCTCTTAGCCTGCAGCACATCAGTCAACACTAGGCTGCTAGCCCCGCCCATACTGACAGAGACAACCAATCAGCGTGTAATCACCTGAATGTTTCCATTAAACCGACGGGTTTCAGCCTGTTTTGACCCATGGTCCCAAACACATGCAAT
Source organism: Typhlichthys subterraneus (assembly GCA_027564835.1). Taxonomy (NCBI): domain Eukaryota; kingdom Metazoa; phylum Chordata; class Actinopteri; order Percopsiformes; family Amblyopsidae; genus Typhlichthys; species Typhlichthys subterraneus. The sequence continues at coordinate 11,066 of JAODUH010077933.1, forward strand.
ACATGCAGGAGGGTAATAGCAACAAGATAATAGAACCAACACAATCTCTAACAACGTATAGCACACATGGCCCGACCTCCATGTTGAGACCCGACTCATAATAACACGCATAGAGCAGATCAGAGGCCAGGGGAACCTGGCGCTGTCTGCTGCTGCTATACGGAACCACATGCGCTCTATGAGCGTGCACGGCTCTGAGCGTGCACGGCTCTGATGCTCGACTGGAGCAGAGCTGCCTGGCTCCCTGCCAGCCGAGCGTCAGGGGAGTAGGACAAAGAGGGTAAAAGGAGGTGGGGCAGGGGCTAAATGGCTCCATGGCTCGCTCTCTCTATCTCTCTCTCTCTCTCTCTCTCTCTCTCTCTCTCTCTCACACACATGCACACACACACACTTAAAGACATGTGCTGGGCGCGCACACAAACACACACACACGCACACACACAGACACTTATACACACGCACCACACACACAGACACACACACACACACAAACACTTGCACAAACGCTTGCAGCCTGCGATGGCAAACACTCATTTATCAGTGTCGGCGAGAGGCGTCAGGCGGGAAGAACAGTGCTATCTGTTTATTAATTCAATTAGCTTGCACCGGGAAGGAAGGCTAAAGTGTGTTAGCCTGCACCGGGAAGGAAGGCTAAAGTGTGTCAGCATCGGGAAGGATGGCTAAAGTTTGTCAGCATCAGGAAGGAAGTCTAAAATGTGTTATCATTGGAAAGGAAGGCTCTAGTGTGTTAGCCTGCACCAGGTAGGAAGGTTAGTGTGTTAGCCTACACCAGGTAGGAAGGCTCTAGTGTGTTAGCCTGCACCAGGTAGGAAGGTTAGTGTGTTAGCCTGCACCAGGTAGGAAGGCTCTAATGTGTTAGCCTGCACCAGGTAGGAAGGTTAAAGTGTGTTAGCCTGCACCAGGTAGGAAGGTTAAAGTGTGTTAGCCTGCACAGGGAAGGAAGGCTCTAATGTGTTAGCCTGCACCAGGGAGAAAAGCTTAAAGGCAAAGTCAGATATTGCAAGCTAAATGTAAGCTAATACACTTATTGTCAAATTCAATAAATATCTCCTCGCTTTTCGCTTGTTTACAGTTCTATGTGTGTGCTGAAAAAATAATCTGTTACTTCTACACAGCCCTGCCTGGCTCCGTAAATAGTAACATAAACAAAGTGGTGAACACCGTTCGTATCAACAAAGCCGTAGCACTATGCTTTGCATCACAATGCATTTCGACGTGTGAGATGGGGCCGTGTTTTGATTTGAGCTCGAAGTTAGCAAGAATGACTGACCACACATATAAGTGTGTGCAAGTCCCGAGGAAGCTCACACAACCCTGGGCCCTGATGTCGGTCTAAACACTAATGCGTTCCTGTGTATTCCCAGACCAAACCCACACACACATACGTACAGTGGCTTCCAGTTAAAAGCCTTGGTTTCATCTACAGAACTGTACAGTGACTAAAGTGAGCTAAACACAGCACACAGTGAAGACAGTCAACACTTTAAAAACACATAAGGTAAACTTACTGTAGTGTATTAACAGAATCAGAAATCCACAAAATAATAAAGGACATGTCAAAGGTGAGTTGCGTGCATGTGAAGTCTGTCTGTGGAGACGCTAGTGGATCCCTTACCGTGTTCTATCGCCTGGTCCCTGAAGCTAACAGTGTCACCGGACAAGCGGCTGCTCCCTGGGGAAAGGTGACAAAGCTCCCTTCATCTGCCCTCGGCCAAAACTTAAGTCTGCGTATCCTGAACCACAGTGACGCAATATGAGGACGTTAGCGCTGCGATGATGAGCGGCCTGTGATTCCCAAACACCTTCATCAAGACGTCTAATTCCTCTTTAACACATGGTTGTATTTTGCCAGACTGCTCTAAGCGCGAGGATTTAACCACCACCTGCCTCAGTCTCTAATAACACACACACACACACACACACACACACACACACACACACTCACACACACACCCACACGTACAAACATACACAGACAAACACGTACTGTACACATACATTTCTCCAGCAGAAGTATAGATGCCACAGAAAACAGTCATTAACTCAGTGCAGGTGTTAGCCTGCGGTGTGGTGGCCCAGTATGCTAGCAGGACGGTAGTCTCGCAGAGCCAGCCTTTACTTACGTAAAGTCTGGGACACAGCCTGCGTCAAGACACGCCTACTTGACAGGAGAGGCATTTTGACTGACATGCACGACAATTAACTACTGTACATATCTGAACAAATTGGACAACAAACCTGTACTGAACAACACCGGCCTGCCTGTTTGCAGGTCTTGTAAATCTGCTATAAAATAAACAGAAGGACTTTCAAGAGTACATTAAGCGGTGCACTAGCATCGTGCCAGAATTACATGTAGAGTCTTGTGAATGACTCTGACAACACTAACAGCCAGTGAAAGCCTGCTAGCCTAGTGCTGACATGCTTACTATGTCAATGTATCAGACGTTCAGCACGGGTTGTGACGTAATGCTAATGGACGGAAAAGGCTGAGGCTAGCAGGACAGTGAAACAGAGTTTGGGCTATAGAGGGGAGAGGCCTGCGACAATTTGCTCCAGCGACGTTCAGTCCAGACATGAACAGATTAAGGGTATGGCGCATATTGTGATGATGACGTGCATAGAAATGGACAGCTTCTGCCATGATGAATCTATGAACAACCTCACATGTATGCATTTATATTATGTCTTAGCATACTGTATTACTGTATGCATGTATACTGTATCTATATCTGCTGTACATACTGTACAGCAGATATAGACTGTACTGTTGCACCTGCATTGAATTAATTCTAAAGCAGAGGAGCATATTGATTTTCCAGTGTTAAACCCTATCCCCGATCCGGCCAATACGCTTGCCCAGAGTGTCTCCTCTCTGACCTCTGACCCCTGACCCTGACCTCTCCACTCACATCTCCCTCTTTATTTCTTTTTTTTCCCCGGCTTTTCATTTATGCGGTTTCCGGGCTACCAGGTGATTGGCCATTAATGATATTTATTAATGGTGACTTCTTCTGTGATGGGAGTTGGGGGTTGAGTGATGCTCCTGTGAGTGCTCTGGGCACATCCTGAGAACACACTCGGGTTTCTCCTGGACGGATGACTTCATATCTATTAACCCCGGGCGAAGAAAGAGAGCACAGGGTGCAGGTACAAAGGGATAAGCGACCACGCCTGCCTCAGTTTGGGTAAATCAAACCCTGTGAGGTCAGGGTGAGCATTTTTATTCCCCTTAAAATTAAAGCAAGCAGGGTGATCAGGAGACCTGGAGGCCGCTGGCGCCACAGATGCGGTTTAGACCGGCTTATGGCACTGTGCTGTGGTGTTGATGGCACCAGTTAAAGCACACTATAGTTATCAGTAGCCCATATTTCCTGTTACTGTCTCAGCCAAACAATGTAAAACCGCCGTTCCATTAGGACACGCTTCAGTATGTTTTCAACACGATTGACGCACTACTCAGTGATTGTGCGCAGTAGACTACCTTTGACCCCGGACTTGAACCACTCCTTATATTGGCATAAACAGCTTATAGTACAAACAAGGGGGCTGAAAGTTCCAATAGGTACTCCAATAAATACTGAAATAAAAACAAAGGTGTGGAAATCACTTCACAACACCGTAAATGGCATCGTGCGACCGCCAGGTCCCGGCACCCAGTTTGAGAACCACCGCCGCACAATAAATATGTGCACAGTAATATGTGCACATTAATATGTTATTGCGCAGTAAATCAAAGCTGTCGCTTTCTTGGCAAAATATACATTTCGTGGGCCTTCTTGGCCCCTCAGATGTGTGCTCTGACACATGCCACGGTTTCAGCATCTGTTCCTGGACAGCAGGAGATTGTATAGGAGTTAACAAAGCGTACAAAACATGCTGCATGTTGCAATGCTTTGTAGCGCTGCCAAAAACACTAAGAGGATCTCGTACGAACCTACTCATATCACAACCGCCGGCAGTGTCTGTCCTACGTACTCGAACGTCCCCCCACCACACGCACGCACGCACGCGCACACACACACACACACACATGCACCCCTCCCCAGCATTAGTTCAATTTTATTATCCTCCTCGCTCAAGGAGGCGGTAACATCCCCAGCCCACCTCTTCCTCCTCTCCCCCTCCATCTCTCCCCAACTCCTTAAACGCCCCCCCCCTCCCCCCCTTCCCCTGCCCTCTGTGCTCGCCAAGAGCTGAGGACTGTTAAACTGATTTCCTCTGGGAGCGGCGAGGCAGACCGTCTGATGGGAGGAGTGTTGTGCTGCTGTTTAGCTCCGCCCCTTAACTCCCCCCCCCTCCTCAACCCCTACCCCTCCCCCCACCCCTTAGCGCTGCCGATTAGCGGCAGCGCTAATCGGCGCTGCCGCCCAGCTGAGACACACAGGGACAAACATGGGCTGGCTGCTCTGTTCCTCGGACCGGCCCAGACCCAGCCTGCACTGGCTGCCTGGGTGGATGGGTGGATGGGTGGATGGATGGGTGGATGGATGGATGGTGGATGGGTGGATGGATGGATGGGTGGATGGGTGGGTGGATGGGTGGATGGATGGATGGATGGGTGGATGG
>JAODUH010077954.1:0-15654 GCA_027564835.1 Typhlichthys subterraneus
TTTGGGGTCCCTTACTGAAGCTGCTGCCCCCGTGACCCGACTCCGGATAAGCGGGAGAAGATGGATGGATGGATGGACCTCAATAAGCAGAAAGCTACGTGAATGGCGGATGTAATTAGTCAGTTGGACGGGTCATGGCATCACCATAATAGGATTCGTAAGATCTTACCCGACACCTATCGACAGACTGTTGTTAGCCTCTTTAGCTAGCACACACAGTTCCCATGCCGAGAAAGGTCCGAGTGAAGTCCACCCTGGATGGGCTAATATTGTCGCATGCCACGTAGAGCTCTGACCGAGAACAATAACGTGACTGTCTTTGCCTAAACATGTCTGTTGGTCACTGCAACTATAGCCTATACACCTAACCCAGTTAGGGTTAGGTGTCTTGCACAAGGACACGGTAACACTTTGTGAGGAGTTAGCCGGGTTCGAACCAGCAAGTTCTTGACCATATATCGTCCCGCTCTACCACTGCGCCACTTGCCATGTATTCAGTCAGTGTCTTGACTCAGATTGACCAAATAAGTAAACGGTGGGTGGTGTCAAATGGGAGCGGAGTCAAACGTTTAACTCCACCAACATTGAGCCCTGCCCCGAATTGCACAATGCAGTGAGGGGTACATGTAATGCAGAAGATAAGCAGACAAGGGCCATGCAGAGAGTTCCACAGGGGCAGGTGCTCAAAATGTAAAAAAGGGTGTTTGGGTTGAGCCAGGCTACACTAGCACCACCCAGGTGCAACAACCTTGCCCCCCACCACTGCAGAATAGAGCCGACCTAGAGGAAAAGCACTGACAAATATGAATGAGCTGTGTTGCGTCGATTAGTGGTTTGCCTAGGTTTTGTGCTGGTGCTCCTAAAAATTGGTAAGGAGCACCAGTGCTACTAAAAGTTATTCTGGAGCCTGGTCTGAGGAAGTATTGGAGATTCATCTTTATTTCTTTAGCTAATTCCCTGTTTAACAATGATACACATTTTTGTTTCTTTGGAATTATCTTGGTTCAACATCTCCTATTGCACTAGAGATTGAATTAGCTGATTTGAAATACCTGGTGTCAAAATGGCATCTTGACATTATCATTACTGCACTTCAGTGCGAGCGTGGGGGTTAATTACTCTATAATGACCTACACGTGGTAAGAGCTGATGTGACTGCTTGCGATTGGTTGTCAGCCTGGCATGCTAATGAGCTTGTGTTGTGTCACAGATGGTGATTGGTCAACAGTCGAGCGGCAGCAGCAGTAATCTGACAGAACTACAGGTGGTCAACCTGGACACAACACAGAACTCTAAAAGTGACTGATATATGGACGAAGCTCACTAATGTGGCACACCCAGGGACACACACAGAGACAAATAGACTGACATCTGTATTTATTGATGCCTTTCTACAGAATTCTATTTCACACATACAAGTGTGGCTTTACATTACACAATCAAGGGCGAACTATTGAGTTGTTTATTTTATTTTATATATCTATTATATAAATAAATAAAATAAACCATGCTCACTCACAAAAGAAATATATTTGGTGTTCATTATAACTGTAATCTATTTTCTATACCATGGGTGGTGTGTGTGTGTGTGTGTGTGTGTGTGTGTGTGTGTATTATGAAGATCTGCAAGTAAATGTGTACCTGCTTCACACTAGCCAAAGAGACATTCATTTGTCTGAATGTTGGAGTGTGAGAAATGTTTGAGATGCTCAAAGACAATGGAAATGTACATAATGTTTTGTTTTTTTATTATTGAAACTTTCAGCTAGTTTTTTAGTTTGTAGTTCCTTTATGTAGATGTTTTGTATGTACATGAAATTGATTTATGTAAAGGTTTATTAACATATTCAAGATATGAAAAATAATGTAACATCCCAAAATATGTTGTTTCACTTTAATGCTGGTATTTGTCTTTACTTCATAACAGGACTATTTTTGTTTGTCTTTTGTTTGGTAACATTTTTATTGGATAGGAAATTGTGGCACATTGGATCAGTATAACTAAAGGAAACGCATTTAAAATGTTGACGGCTAAATTATAAATGTGCATGTGAAGATTCCTTGTGGTCAGAACATGTGACTACAAACAATGGTTATGTTCTTTAAAGGTAGGACAAACTAATTAAGAAAAACCTCAGATTCCCCAGTTTGTCAGTATTCTAATAGAATACAATTATAAACTAAATGTTATGTAAATGCCTTGTGGTTGCTGTTTTGTAAAGGTCACCTCGATCTAATGGTTTGCACTATTCATTGGAATAGTGATGCCACTCTTAGAGTAGTGCACAAATCTAGATCCATATTGGTGCTTCATATTGAAATGCAACCATGCACCCAGTTAACAGTTTACATTGTTTATTTGTAATTGGATAACGCACCTGAGTGCCAAATTAATAATAACGAATATGTAAATAACTCACAAAGGTGTACTGAATACGGGCATAACATATTAAAGGAACTGGCTCATCAGCATATTGTATCTGCCAAATAGTTTTTACACTGCAATACACTGGCATTCGATATGAACATTTATCTAAGGTTTATGAGCTTTGATTTCGTTGTAGTAATGTTGCAGGTTTAATAGTAAATCTATATTTTTAATACTTTGTAAGGCCCTGACTGACTGCAATCTCTGTATGTACCTCAGCAGCAATGTTGAAGAATGAACTAAGACTGAGAAAGTCCTATCTGCACCATTGTGCCTCTTTTCCATGCCTGGTTCCACAATACACATTCACTGCAGGAGATAGTCAGGGTTTGTTCCTTTTGAAAAACCTTAGGTATATCTGACGTTGTATGACACAGGCTCTGTCCACTGAGTGAACATATTTCAACATAATTTTCAGAATTAGCTGGATGGCTAAATATGGCCGACGTGGAGCTAAAGGCGATTTGACACGGGTTAATGAACCTGGACTAAGGTCGTTCTCTGGCAAAGAGGGCATTGTTTTGTTACATGTTCATGTCTGGCATGTACAATATACTGTATGTTATCTTGCTTGGGCTATAGTCCAATGGATCTGGCTGAGATTTTGTATTTATTGTAAATGACATGTTAAAGGCATTTTACAGACCTAACCGTCATGCCACACTGCAAGGTTCGTTTTTATGTCTGCTTTTCTTTCTGAAGGGATCTTTGTCACATTGTATGTACAGATTTGTTTTGTATTAAATACAGATTGAAACAAGGAAAGAGTTTTAAGTAATTTGCACACCGGCTCCTAAAGAAAGCGGTCTTTTATTGGGACGGAGCATAAACAGTCATTATGTCCAGTATAAAACCTAATACATTTGTGGTTTAGCATCAAATGAAGATGGCTGTGGAGTACATGCACCTGAGTTTAAGACGGACACAGCAATTGCAATTTGTTTTCAAGTTATGACACATAGAACAAGTCACGTGATCCAATCACGCCGGCATGATCATAATTTAAGGTGGATGTCATAGGTCGTGCTTTAGAAGCCATGAAAACAGAGTTCTACAATGACAGATTAAGACATCCAAAAACTGAGGGCAGAGCAGCAGAGAGAAAAAACACTGGAAACACACAAGATGAGTTCTACACTCAATTCCTTCTGTAACACCCTACGTCTTGAAGGAAAACTTATTGATGTGGAAGTCCATGGTGTGGGTGTTTGTGCTCTCCAAATATAGTCCTTATTTTATGTAAGTGAGACAGCAGAGGACTGCAGGTGGACCCAGCTGTTAGTTTGTCACCTTTGGCCAGGGGCCACAAGGGGCTTCATGTTGAGCCCAGTATCAAATACAATGTGCTTCATTCAATCATTTAGGGTAGGAATTATGTGATGTTTGAGTAAGGATAGTTGTACCAGACATGTTTTATTTAATTTATGAAATGTAATTATTACACAATTATTTACACATTTCTGTTGTAACAGGGAACTCTTTACAGACAAGGACCGTAAAGACAAAAGAGACTTCGATATCCATGATGTTTCTGCAGACATTATGAAATTGATCATTTAATTTGCTTACACAGATTCTGTGCATGTTACAAAAGAGAATGTGGAGCAGCTACTTGCAGCTGCAAAAAAAGTTCAACGTCATGGGTGTAGTGGAGGCATGCTGTGGCTATCTAGCGTCCACTTAAACACAGATAATTGCATTAGCATTTGGAAGTTGATAAACATTAACCCTGACCTGAAACAAAAGTCTTACCAATACATCACAGAACATTTCGCAGAGCTGGAACTACAGCAGGTGGTGGATATAATTCAGGAGGACAAGCTCAATGTAAAGACCGAGGTGACAGTGATTGACGCTGTTGTAACTGCTACAATTATATTGTGCATATTATTTATGTAAAAATTGGAGACTATAATCAGAACATAATGTAGTTAATATAAGTTGCATTTATTAAGTTGTATACGGTTTTGGTATGTAACGCTTAGTTCTCGTTGTGCTGCTCTCGCGTGAGTAGCTATTTGCCCTGCATTGCCAGAAAGCAAACACACAGTGAACACCCAGAGCAAGACATGGTGCGCTAGCAAGCTGACCAAATCATATACAAGATTACACAAGAAGACTAATACCATTTTCTGTAGCATGCAGCCAATGAGGTATTTTATTTGTTAAACTTCATGCTGTGCATGCTATTGTAAATTGTAAGCTAACTGTATTTCCTGTCAACATGTGTTTAGTTTTCACGGTAGGTTTGGCTACCCTGAGTCTCTACGTAGTTGGCAGAAAGGCTTGTGACTTCACCAATTCTATCATTAAGCAGATCGTCAGATAAAGCTTCTGTTGATTGTAATAATAACTTAGAAGCTTTAACTTGTCTTCTCCATTTGTCATAAACATAGTTGAATCTTTAAGTGATTTAATTCTTTCAACTTGCATTTCTCTACCTTTCTCTGTAAAGCTTCTGGTTCTTTGACCTTGTCTTGGCAGCAGTGGTTCCTCTTACTAGCTGTCAGAACCATTCCCTCGACTGCCTTCAGGTTTAGGCTCTCTCTTTGCCTCAAGCACCTGTATTTCAGGTTCAGTTATTTCCATCATTAAGGGCGCTTCAGAGCATTCAAGCAGGTCTTTTGTAAAACGTTAAGCCGCTGCCGAAGTTGCTGCAAGCCGAGCTGTTCTTAAAGTGTTACAAGAACAAGAAAAACAGTTGGAAATACAGCACTTAGAAGCAGAAGTTAAGAAGAAGATAGCAGACCAAGATGCAGCAGTCGTAAAGCGTTGTTTAGAAAGAGAAGCAGAAGTGAATCGAAGAATTCAGAGAGAAGAAGAGCATGCAGCTCTACAGACGACAGAGGAAAAACTGAGAAAGATACAGCATTTGGAGGCAGTGAAAGGTCTCAATGCAGCACGAGCAAGAATACAGGTGTACGATCAAGTGAATGATGATCGGAAAGACATACTAGAAGACGATATGTTAGCAGACAAGCAAGTGCCTGCTCCTACAAATTCTCGGTCCCAGTATGTCTCCTGTACCACAAGCTGTGACTACCACCTCAAATGAAAGTACAACAGAGCTCATTAAGGTGCTGGCAGGTGCTTTAAGTGCAAACAAAATTCCAATTCCTGAACCTTCAGTATTCAGTGGGGATCCAAATACAATGACTGGAAACTCTCATTTGAAACACTAATTGACCAGAATAACAGTCAAGATAAGAAGAAGATATACTACCTCCGTAGATATATAAGCAGACAAGCTAAGAAAGGGCTCAATGTCTATTTCCTACTTGGAACGGAAATCTGCCTATGTTGCTGCATGGGAGATATTGGAGGAAAGATACAGAAGTCCATTTACGATTGCAAAATCATACAGACAAACTCTAAGCATGGCCCAAGATGGGATCTAAAGACAGCTTTGAGCTCAGAGAGTTTGTCGATTTTCTCCGCAGTTGTGAAGCTGCCATGGTTCACAGTGAAAGCATTGGACATATTGAATGATCTAAACATGGCTTTTAGTTTACCTCCATATGGAGAGAGCTCTTGGAGTAGAATGGTGCATCACATCTGACTCAATTCAAATTCAGAGTTCAAGTAAAGCCCAATCCGCTAACAAGAAGAGGTGTGCTGTCTACCGTAGCCCCTATGTATGATCCCCTGGGTTTCATGGCACCTTTTGTTCTTTTAGGGAAGAAAATACTCCAGCAAATGTGCAGAGAAAAGATCGGCTGGGATGAGGAACTTCCGGAAAACCTAAGACCTCAATGGGAGTCTTCATAGATCTGCCCAAGCTTGCTGCTTACCTCCAGGTTTTGGCCAAGTTAAAAAGTATGAGCTTCACCATTTTGCAGATGCTAGTGTCTCTGGATATGGTGAATGTAGTTACCTGCGAGCCATTAGCAACTCAGACGAAGTCTATTGCTGTCTGGTAATGGGAAAGTCAAGAGTTTCACCTAACAAAATCACAACAATACTGAGGCTTGAACTCTGCGGCCGTTGTTGCAGTTTGAACCAGCGATCTGCAGGAGTTCTTCTGGACGGATTCCACAGTCGTTCTTGGCTACATCAATAATGACGCCAGAAGGTTTCAAGTGTTTGTAGCCAACCACATACAGAGAATTAAATCAAGTAGTAAGCCTGAACAATGGGCTTACGTTGCCTCTGAAGACAACCCAGCAGATCATGCTTCTCTAAGATTGACTGCAGAGCAACTTAAGTCCTCCAACTGGTTCACAGGACCCATGTTTCTTTGGCATAAAGAACTACCTGACAGAAAACGTAAGTTGGGAGAAATCAAGGAAGATGACGCTGGACTGCGGAAGGCTCGTGTGTAACACTAAGTCAAAAGAAGACATATCATTATTGGATCGCCTACAGAAATTCTCTGATTGATCAAGGGGGGTAAGAGCAATTGCTAGATTGAAACGCCATGTCCAAGAATGCAAAGGTGTAAAGCGAAGAACGAATTAATGTACAAGCCTAGAAGAAAGAAAGGAAGCAGAACTCTTTATAATCAAGCTAGTACAAGAAGCACTCTCATATGAGATAAAAAGTTTGAAAGTATATAAAGTTATTCCTAAAACCAAAGACGGTAAACTGTATAAGCTAAGTCCATTCTTGGACGAAGTAGGTATTCTACGGTTGGGAGGACGTTTAAGTCAAGCCACGTTGCACCCACACGTGAATCACCCGGCAATACTCCCAAAAAACAGCCATGTATCAGCTTTAATTATCAAGCACTTTCATGAATTAGTACATCATCAGGGCCGTGGAATGATGATGAATGAACTGCGAGCTAATGGATGGTGGATCCTGGGATCAATTATTCACCCGAGGATCGCGAAGCTTAGATCACTGACCTTCTTCTGGTAATAAGTTAACTTTAAAGCAATTAAGAGGTTTGATTACCAATACCAAATTCCCATACAATTACCAACATGTTTGAATCTGTCCAGGTCTGTCTATCCTTACTAAACGAGGATTTTAAGAACCATGTTGAGAATAATTCACTGGTGAGGAGAAGCAAAGATAGATGGCGCATCTCAAGTCTGCATGAATTTCCAACAGCTGGCAGCACCCGCCCATGTATGCCTTCTGCCATTGGCGGATGCAGTGGCAGTAGCCCAACCAACGTCGTTGAGGCATATACTATGGAAGCAAATCTGTGGACTGGTGTCAAGGCAGAAGGAGATCAGGAGAACATGGCAGAGTGGAAAAAGCACAGAGAATACGCTGGCGTTGTTTCTTGATAGTTTCCTGTACTGCGTTGGTGGGTTTAACGGTATGTATAACTCAGTCCGCAAGTTTGACCTTCAACGCCAATCAGTCAAAAAAAAATAGATTCGGGAGCCTTCAGGGAACATGTGCAACCTAAAAGTTTTTTTTATAGCCCATACGGTTCTCCAGATATAAGCGAAAATGTAAATGTGGTTGTTATAGCGCCACCTAGAGGTGTCTGGATACAATATTATTTTCCGGAGATCCTGGACGCGATAGGGACATATCTACAAAGTTTGGTGCCTGCAGTGTGTATAGTTTCTGCTGCCCGTGTAGTTTTCTGAGGAAACAATAATCATCCTTTCAATTACAATAGCGATCCAGCAGCTTTGCTGCTTGGACCCCTAATAATCACTAGGGATATAATAGGGTCCTCGCACAGTGTGCTAGGGCCCTAATAATCGGGAGGGATCCAATAGGGTCCTCAGTGTGTTCTCGGGCCCTAATAAACAGTTGGTTGGTTTAGATATTAGTACCATGTTCACGTTTGATCAGAATGCTCTGGGTTGCTGCTCTAAACTCTAACTCTTTCTGAAATAACTATACTTTTTTTGTTTGTTGTCCAAGGCCTATACTCCTAGACTCCCATCAGATCAATCCTGGGTTTAATCTGTAACATGGTCCTATCTGTATCTGCCAGCTTTCAACTCTGGCTGTCAATATACTGTAATTGTAACTATTAATGATATGGACAAATACTGTAAGTCATTAAAATGGCTTGTCTTGAGTGCAACCTTGATTGCAAATCTAATGAACTCGTTAATCCTAATATTCAGATTAACATTTCCTATTTTGCTCATGCTGTAGGTGGGTGGATATAATGGCACAGACCGCCTGCGGACCGTAGAGACCTATAACCGCAAGAGTAACACTTGGATGGAGATACCTTACATGCACGCAGCAACTTTGATACATTGACTTCCAAACCTGGAGGAGTACAACGCTGTCCGCCCGTAATACAACCTAATAAATATGTGCAAAAGTGATTAATATTGATCACTTAAGCGCCATCTTAATTTATATCAGATGTTTCCAATTATTTCATTTTTGCCTAATTCAAATGTTGACAATCCCCTGCTATGTGATGGTAAGACTTTGATTCAAAGTTACAAGCACCGTCATGATATTAGACATGACATTGGACTATCAAACCAAAACTGGTTCTCATTAAATAGTGAAAATACTGCTGGTAAATATAATTCATGTACAAGAATTCACCTCCACTTTTAAGCCATATAATAATGTCTACGATTAAATGACAAAATATGTTCATGAGGATTACCGTTAAACTACCTTTAAAAAATGTTAATACTCTATAGGAGACTGCCCTAGGGTGTGATACAACAGTATGTGTTTGTATTGCAAATATCCAAATTCATTTAGAAATACACCTCTTTCCACAAATCCTAATCCCTGTACTGTGTGCAATATACAGCGATCCATGTGCAAATTCACATCATTTGCATCTGCAATTTCAAAGTCCACATTCAAGAAAAAACATTTAAGATCTTTGGAAGATACTGATAAAGACTAATGCAGATGATCTTTTAGGTAGAGCACTGGAACAAGTAAAAGATGGACCAGGGAAACCGGCATCTTCTTAGCTCAGCTCAGATTACACTGCTGTGTTAAAATAGTTTTTTTTTTTTTCACTCTTAATACAAATATTTAAAACACCTGTAAGCAAACATGTTTAAAATAAATAGAAGGCTTGGCATTTAAATCAACAAGTCCGTTGAGTAGCTCAGACACTGCAGCGCAATTTCTCGATTTCCTACGATTTCCGCAACAGCGAGTTTAGACATTATGTTTTCCTAACAGCCTAGTAAATTATACAACACACAAGGATAAAAAATTTCCTGTAACTCAAAGGTGTGAGAACACACTAAGGTATTGATGAGTACAAATGGGTGATACAACAGGAACCACAAATAAATAACGCACATACTTACACAGACACACACACACACACACAACCTCTTTTCTCTAGGAAATATTATTTAGGGGAGGTGGTTAAGAAAGAAGAGTATGTGGAGTAATCGAGAGTAGACCCAGAGTCTTCTCAACATTCTTCTCCATCCTTACCCCTTCCTCCAGTCCCATTGGGCAGTGTCTTTGCTCTGCTAGGAAATAGGGCCAAAGACTGGGCCTTGAGTTGGGAAGGGTTCTCCAATATCTGCGTGTCTTGGTGGGACGTTGATGCATTAGTGGTTGCGTTCTGCTGACCCTGTAACACCTATACCCCCATGCAACCCCCGGGGGGCCCACTCTTACGCTGGCCTCCTGGGCCGCTGAGGAGGAGGAGATGGGGCTGGGGGGAGGGGCTAGGGCGAGGACGAGGCAGTGGCGTGAAACTTGACGAAAGCGATGGCGGCCAGCTCCTTGCAGAACTCCTCCAGCACGATCACCCCCTCCAGGAGAGTCATGTGGTCAATGCTATTGAGAGGGGGAGCACAGCGAACAACACATCAGCTCTCTTTCAAGGCTGTGGTCATACAGAGCAGGCTGGAGCACAGGAACGTACTTGACTCCCTCTGGCTCCAGGCCCAGCAGTCTCTTCCTGACCAGTAAGAGCTTGGGGGTGAAGTCTGGGATGCGCTGGATGCGCAGCATGAGGTCTCCGACCACCTGATTGACGGCATGGCACAGCCATTACAAAATGCACTCGCTCACCTTACCTCTCTCTGTGTAACGTTAAGACGTGCTGCTAAAGCTAGGATCTCTCCAGTCGCTGTGAAAACACACTGGTGATTGACAATAAACACATTTATAACCAAAGTGGGGCCACTACTGTGTTTGGAAGCGTGCGCGCGCACACTGCAAACACACATACATAATTACACACTTAACCCTTCAAAGACAAGTCGGGGACGTCAAGCCACTGTGACGTCTCTCCCATAGCATGAACTACACTAGCTAACTAGTGCGTGGTGACCACAGCACTACGCACAGTGTGCACTGGTGGTGAGCTTTACCCGGACTATGACGGAGAAGAGAGACCTGCAGCCAGGGGCCAGGTTGATGTAGGGGTCCAGCAGGTACTCGTGCATGTGAGGGTGAGGTAAGAGAGACAGCTTAGACAGCACAGAGGTCACCTGCAGATTTACATCATAGGGCTGGAAGACAGACAGTGGCGCACACGTTACACCAGTGGCCTATATCAAGCAATTAAGAGTCAATACTTCATCTTAAGGCAAACAATCACGCTCTTCTAAGATGACTTACTGTAGCGTACGCACGGTGGACATCATCTGATACGCTGAGCAATATACTCAAGCTCATGTTTGAGTGCAGTCGTTATCAGTATGAACAGATGCTCAAGCAGAACATTGTGATCAGCGGTTTGACTCAGGAGTAACAGTCTTAGTGAGCTGCTCATTTTCCCAAATCCACACATGCGTGAAGGGTATGCAATGACACGTGACTTCTTCAGGGTTTAGCCTTTGGCTCAGTTATCACGTAACAGCTACATAGCGTCTGAATCTCCAGCGGTGAGGCTAACCACACTTGTTAACTGAATCTCGGTTTTGACCAACCGGAAGATTGTTGTTCTGTAACAGGGAATTCAATATTGTATTGCCTGACTGTATGTATGATTTCTTAATTAGGAATATGAGAAAATAATTATTCTGTTGTAAAATATAACATACTTTACTCTGGTGGGTGTCTGCACCACCTTAGTTTCCAGTTTGAAGCACAAGGGTTTTATAAAATTAGAAAAGTTGAATTTGTATATTATATTACAGGCTAACTGTAGTTTTCCGTGTTCATTGAGAACCGTGCTCTAACCGTCATCAATCAAAAGAAGCACTCACCTTGATATGAAACATTTCAAAAGTGAGTGAGTTTACCTACAACTTCATGAATGACCTTCAATAATAGCAGTATTACTGAGGACCACAATGGTGCGATAACCAGACCCACCTGATCTAGGACTCGGCCCATCCTGTCAAAGAGGACTTTGAGGAAGTGGCCTTCAAAGAAGGGACTGTCCAAGTTACACTTCTCAAAAGGCTTTGGGTTTCCTCTCCAGTCCCAGCGCTGACACACACCGCAGTAGTCCCTGAACTGAGAACAGAAAGTCTACACTTCACAACACAGCAGGACACATGGGGCAGCCGCATGTCACCACCTTTTCACTCTTCATCAAAAGCTCGTAAAAATCCCTTTCACACATGCAGCTGAGCTCAACAGTGCCTCAGCATTTTCAACGTAATGTTTCTTATTGACCCGCAGGTAACATGTTAACAGCCGTCCTACATGAACAAGACATACTGAGACAGAATCCCCAGGTCTATACTCTTAAAATATCAAAAGAAAGTAAAACTGCTGTAGTACTTTCTACTGTGTTAAATGATAAGTAATAACTTATATGAACAAAGCATATATGTTTTTAAAGGAATAGGGCGTACCTGTCTATGTGCGTCTCTCAGGTAGGTGTCGTAGCCTGTCCCCTCCACCTGATACGATGATTTTGCCTCATCCGGCACCAAACACAGGAAACTGCAGTAAGCACATTAAACTTAAATGGAAGAGTCGTCGGTGCCAACACTCAAGTATGGGGCGATGCTATGCTACGCACCTGTTCACAATCTTGTGGACCTCCGTCTTGCCATCAGACTTGGCGTGGTCAGGTGTTTGTGGAGGAGAGGAGCTTAGCCAATCAGAATTGGAGAGCCGATGGTCTGACGAGATTTCGTCACCAAAGAGTGGGTCCTCTTCAAGATCTCTAGCAGGGGTCAAATGAACAATAGAAATTAATCAAACGTCAATAAGTACCACATTGAGTATTAATTACATTACAAGCACAGGAATCCAATTCTATGAATGTATCAAATAATATATTAAAAGTAACTACTTTAAAATAGTGGGAACCATTCAACATTGCATTTACTTGTCTTGTCTGGTAGCAAAGATGCTACCAGAAATTAGACATTTTCTGCTGGCATCTTAAAGGTGTGAATTACTTTCATCACCGTCATGTGAGTCAATAACGTTCATTCATAACATTAATCATTATGCCTCTTACAAAAGTGAAAGCCTGTAAACGGAGGCAATCCAGTCTAGTGGTCTGGGTGCCAAGACTCAGATAATTGGCGGTGGATTCCATTACTGTCATGGGCCACATTGAGCATCCCCAATGCTACGTTGTACTCAATGCAGTGTGCTTTAGTAAAACATCGGATTTGTACGCCGTTTATGGTTATGTAGCTCATGGTACTGCCAGGTTCATATGTTATTCATTTAATCACAAGAAAAACCATTGCAACAAAGACAACAGCCACGCTTTAGGGGTAAGCTGCAGGTTGACAAAGCACACAGATAGTTCATGCATTGACTTTATTAACATCTGTTGGGGGGAGAGCTCTCCGGGGCTCAGGCAGGGTGTGTGTGTGTGTGTGTGTGGAGGGGAGGGGGGGGACGGAGGCAGATGCAGGCCCTTACACAGCGTCGTGGGGCTGGCCGTTCTCCAGGGGCTCCCTCTCCTCCTGGGGCTTGTTCTCCAGGTAGTTCCTCTCCTCTAGGCTACGTAGCACCAGGCTGTACAGGATGTGCTGGTTGGGCTTCTGGATCAGATGCTCAAACAGACGCAGCGTCATGATGCTGATCTGCGAACAGGGGAGGGGAGGATGTTAGCATCAAGAGGTCGCTGTTCACACTGGAAGGTGGACGAGCCATGGATGGAGCAGCTCTACTGCCATTTAACTGCATGGCTGAATGAGCTGAATGTGCATGCAACTGTCTGTAGCCTTGTGAGACCTCCCTGAGCTTGTGAGCTTCAGACAGCGATTCTAAAACAATGGCAGTTCCTAAAGAGGGTAAGGTACATTATGCAATAGAATCAGTTTTATTAGCCTAGAATTTATTAGGAAAGCATAGAACGGCTCGACGGAAAATATGTCCTCACTGTTCTCCCCATGGGTTTGATTCAACAACTGGCTCTGCTGGTTCACAGGCTCGTCCAATCACATGCCAAGTATTATTTTAAAGCACATGCCCTTATCAAAACAGTTTCAGGCATGTAACAAAAGAACCTGGGCTGAAACCCCATGCACTGTCAATGGAGTAACATTTCCTCAAGGTGTCCCTGATGTGTTGACAATGCCCCAAATGCCCCAAATGTATGGTGCACCTCGTCTGATAGGTGGTCACAGTGCTCTATGAGTCTGCGTCTGAGAGGGCGCTGGCCAATGGTGGCCAGCGTCTCTGGCTCTTGCTCCTCCCCCAGCAGGAAGTAAACCATCTCATGGAGCAGAGCCGGCGACGTCACCTGCCGGATGATCCTGTTCAGCAGTGCTGTAGAGGTCAGGATGCCCACCTCGGACCTGCATGGACGCCCGCAGACGTAAAACGCATTTGTTATTTTTATTTCCCCATATATAATCAATCAAATCTACATATATTTTCCCCCAAGTGTGGTTATATATTTATATATATATATATATATATATATTTTTTTTTTTTTTTTACTTGTACTGTACATAGGCGTAGGTAGCAATAATAAAGGCCCACCACCTTTCCCTTATTATGTCTTTATATTCATCATAAAAACAAAAATTCCCCATGCTTACCATTTTTATTTATTTGATTATTCAATGGTATAAGAAGGGAGTTTTGAGCTATGTACTACTTGTCTTTAGCATCACAGGTCAAAAGGTTTGACTACGCGCTTGTATATAGGGGAATGTGAACGTTCACAGTTCATTGGAATTATTGGAGGCACCCACGTCTGCATGAGCTGTGGCTCCATCACCGTCACAAAGAATCGTTCCCTCACTGCTTTGGCCATCGCCACAGCCGCCGTCTGGACAAAACAGCAGGCTTTAATATACACAATTAACTTCCCCCACCCCCAGGCGCCATGCGTCGAAACACTGCATGTTGCAGCGTGCGTGAGTCAGCAGTCCTGGCACGCACCTGCTGAGCCTCCTTGATGAGCTGGTCACAGTAGTCAAGCCACGAGAGGAAGGAAATGAGAGGCCTCTTTCCTGTGAACACTGCAGCGTCCTCCTTCAGGTTGTACACGTCCAGACTGAAAAGGGAAGGGCAGAGCGGTCACGCACCAGAAACAGCACCACGTCACGCCACACAACTCCGGTGCTTGGGTGAATGTTCAGGGCTTAAACAGTGAAGACACCAAGCGTACCCCCAGTTGACTGACTCCACCGTCTCAATGTCCAGGGGATCCATGGACTGGGGCAGGGCCTTGTAGAAGGCCGATAGCCTGTCAGCCAGCAGCTCACAGAGCCCTGTGTTCTCTGTGAGACACTTGGCAGCGGCGGGCTCTGGTAGACTGACCAGCAGCATTAGACCCTCGCACGCCTTTACCACCACTCTGCCATCCTGAGAGGGGACAGAAGGGCAGGGGAGTGGAAGAGAGGAGAGGAGAGGGGAGTGAATTAAATGCATGGGACAGGACAAGAACAAAACAAATCACTATTTGCTGCCACAGCGATCTCTTACGGGGCTCCTGGTGAGGTTGAGCAAGGAGGTAACCAGGTTATAGTTGCTGCTGCTGCCGCTGTTGTTGTTATTGGTGGTGGTGCGGGGGAGGAGACTGGGAATAGAGCTGCTGAAGCCACCAGCAGCTGCTGCAGCCTGGTGCTCCTCTGGGGGCTGAGCCTGCTCCTCTGCCTGGGCTTGGCCTGTGTCTGGGGCTGTCAGGTTGGCCCTGGTGCCCCCACACGCGCCGCCACTCCTCGTCTCAGGCCTCTTCACCTTGTTCTGAGAGTTAAAGCAAAACACGGGGTGGTCAAACGGTGTGCTCAGCAGCATTTGGCTCAACTACAGCTTTTAGGTCGGTTTAATGCCAACTAGTGCTGTGACGATTAGTCGACGTAACCGACGTCACCGGTTACGTAAATACGTCGATTTGCTAAATGCACCGTCGACTCGGAAAAATATACTTATAACTATGCTCCGATCTGAAAAATAGTGCCGTTAATGGACTATGAGAGGCA
>JAODUH010077965.1:0-15651 GCA_027564835.1 Typhlichthys subterraneus
AGAATCAGGTGTGTTGGAGCAGGGAGACATCTAAAACATGCAGGGCGGTAGCTCTCCAGGACCAGGGTTGGGCACCCGTGCTATAGACTTACACCTTGAGCATAAAAAGCGTACAAAGAGCATAAACTCATACAGGCAGTTTATTGTGTTTTTTCCCCCCTGATCTAGCATACGTGTAAACGACGTGTACATTGTACCTACATACAGATAAGCTAGTTAACACACTAAATACATTAAGACAATTTGTGAAATTGACAACTAATTTTAACTTGTTAGATGATAGAACGTAATCACAGTAGAAGTGCTATCAAAATGCGGTTCACCTTCCTGCCTAGTCTGGCAACAAAATCTGAATTCATACAATTTTTCAAATAAACTCATACAACCTCTGAGACTATTATGGCATATTTAACTGTTTGAGGTTACAATGTGAAAGTCGCACATACTACTAAAAACAGCAAGCCAACAGAGTTAATACACCCACACCCGAGAACAAAATCTAATCAGCTACATTAACTCAAAACACCTCTGGACCGGTATACACTTCTAAACAGGACAGGAAGAAAGCGTAGCCCTCTTTGGTAGCTCTTCCTGTGATAAAGGTCATTTACTTCTCGTTTCCCCACTTTGCCATCTTGTTATTGACAGGTGTGCTCATGAATCTACTGGACTTCATGTAGGCAGCAATATTCTCGAGAGCCTAAAACAAAATAATACAATTTTAAAAAAGTAATTTCTAATTGCACAACTGGTTCTCCATCAGAAATGGTAAGCTTGTGGAAAAGGCCTCCATTATGATTTCAGGTTTAGAGTATGCACAGCAACTTCATCTTAAAAGGTATTAGTTTACATTAGTGAGTCTCATTAAAACATGACATTTTACGGTTGCATGGTAATAGTAAGACCTATAAATATTAATTATCCCCCTCCCCATGAACTGTATGGGCAGTCTACTACATTGAACAGGCTGCTCTGTTTTACCTCAAAACGACTCAAGAGATCTTTCAGGTTCTTGAAATCATCCAGGCATTTAGGTTCAAACATTCTGTGTTGGTCCAACAACTCGTACATAATGAAATCCACAAATGTGATCTGGGAAAAGCAATTACGTTTATTGTTTTCAATTAGTCAGCCTAAAGCTTAACCTTTAACACGGGCATTAAAAGCTGCAGTCACTATGCATGACATTACCTTGTCACCGGCAAACCACTTCCTTTCTCCCAAGAAGTCCGAAAACTGCTTCAGTTGGCCTGGAAGACTTTCCAGATATCCAGGCTTCATCCTGTCCTGGTATCAAACATGTATGTTTGAAATGAGTAGTTACACTTTAAAATAAACTGATTTCATTGATCTTTTAAGACTACACTGCAAGACTGGCACTCACATAATCAGTATAGCACAGCATCACAAAGCTGTTGCGGAAATCCATCGACTGGTTTTCCAAGATGTCCACACGCACCTTCTCATCCTCAGTCTCTCCGCCTGGGAAAGGAATGGAATATTTAGTGGAATTAAGGTGTTTTAAATAAGTTACTTATAAAAAGTCTACAAGGAAAAAGGTGTACATCTCGTATGATGTATTCTAACTTTTCACAAGTAATATCTTTTAGCTGAGCATGATCAAGATACTTTGCATTCATTGTAAAGACAACACGTTTGAGAACATTCAGTACTTACAGAGTTTGTGTTTGCGAGCAATGTATCTCATGATGGCATTGCTCTGGACAATTTTCCTGTCTCCATCTTCAAGATATGGCAGCTAGGGGCAAGTATCAGGTAGCCTATGTCAGTAAACATGTAGTCCTAATAACCAGCCCACTTGTAAATACGTGGTAGGAGACTTAACATAATAAGTAGCCTATACTTACATTGGGGAAGTCCATTTTAAGTTTGGGTTTTAAATCGAACCAGCAGCTTTTATCATATTCAGGAGCTGTGTCAGAATACAGTGTATTCGGTTTTTAGCACAGTTTTCCACGTGAGTTTACTGAATTTTCGTTAAACGCGTCGAGGTAGCTTACCTTCACCACAGGAAAAATGTTTGTCCTCATATTCAGTGTCTGTGTACTCCAATAGCAAGCGGATAGGCTGGGCAAGCTGCAAACATTAGATAAGATACCCCAACAAACCATCAAAAAAGATTGAGCTGCATTGCCACAGTTCCCAGACAATATTTAATATAATAACTTTTAAATATGTGCGCTTTGATGTATTTTATATGGAAACGTAATTAATTATGAATTATTATTATTATTTTGTTACTTTAGTGCAGTAGCCTAATGAGCATGCTAGAATAAATATCGAGCTGCATTGAATAAGCAGGCAAACCCAGTGTTTTGCTGTTGCATGACGTTGTAGAACATTACCAAACTGCAAAGCATGCCATATACAACAACTATGGACCATGATTAAACTGTTAATGCATAGACGATCTCGTACATTTTGAACGCGGTGACAAACCAACGCGGCAGCAGGCCTACGATAAGACAACGGCATAAAATAAAATTGCAAAGCAATTTAGCAGATCTTACCCCACGAATATCCCAGTAAGCCAGTTTCATTGTCATCTTGAATAGGATGGGTGATGGAGCAAGTGTGGAAACAACAGTAATGCAAGCTTCAAATACTTTTATACCAGCGAATTGCGACTGTGTTTGTCGACCGACCTTTTCTAGGAAGAATCACAGCAATACGAACATCCGACGGGTGGGCGTGCCCTTCTTTGGAGGAGGCGGTACTTTATCGTATTTTGAACGGTAGCCTCCGGTACATTTATGGGATGTAATAAATATGGCACTTGCTGAAACAACCAAAAGCACATATTTTCTCTGTGCGGTGAGGGATACAAGTCCCATATTTTAATTCAATCAAGAACTCATGATTAATTCGGACACTGCAATAGCATAAAGTGGCTAATAACATATAGGTTATGTCATTTATATAGTTCTATGAATGTAGGCTAGAGGTCTTCAACAGGGGGTCCGGGAACCCATCTGGGGCCTCAGAAGTACTGCAGGGGGTCCTCCAAATGATTTAATTACAAACTTATATTCTTCCAAAAATGTAAATATACATGAACATGAATACAAACTGTGCTATGAATATATAAATATGTCAATAATTATTTTAAAGACTTAGTTATTTATACATGACAATAAAGGCCTTTAGCACGTTAATGTTGGCCCGGCAACAGGGGGTCCCTGTGCCGTTGTTTCTATCAGCCAAGGGGTCCATGTCCCAAAACATTTTGAAGACCTCTGATACAGGCTATTATTTAACTTTATTTTAAAACGTTGAGAAAACAAAACATGCAATAGATAAATAGCATGCTTTCTTTAATGTAGTGTTTTTATTTATTAAATAAAATGTCTGCACTGTGAACAAAAGCGATTGCCAGCGCCAGTGTCAGGCTCCATTTAGACAATGTTCTCAATGTGTTCTGTTTCAGTGTCTGAGAATGCCAGTGTTATCTTAGGGTGAATTCTAAAACTTCATACAAGTTCTTAACGTACAAAATGTTTGTATTTCATATTGTGTTGCAATCCCTATCTGTTAGTCATATGTTCTTTGTGCTTCAGCTCTGTCCATGGTTCATTGTCACTCTCTGGCCTGTGTTTACTAGTCTCGTTAATGTTTTTAAGTTATTTTTAATCAGCATGTGTTTTACCTGCCTTTCTTGGTTGGTAACCAATGGTCTGTCTCTCGTCTTGTCTAACTGTGTATATGCCTTTGTGTTTTCCTTTATTAATGGATGTTGAATATAGATGTCTGTCCT
Source organism: Typhlichthys subterraneus (assembly GCA_027564835.1). Classification (NCBI taxonomy): domain Eukaryota; kingdom Metazoa; phylum Chordata; class Actinopteri; order Percopsiformes; family Amblyopsidae; genus Typhlichthys; species Typhlichthys subterraneus. Next base: position 3,776 of record JAODUH010077965.1, read on the forward strand.
TGTGTTCCTGCAGTTGGATTAAACCTGTTATTTTGAGTTGTGCATTGTGTTGTTTGGGTGTTCCTCACCACCTCCAGTCATTAGGAAAACCCTGTTGGTTGGTCACTGAATTATGTGGTCATTTTATTGAATAACAACAATCGCGCATATTTGGGTCATTTTCAGTGGAGCGTGAAATGGTAAATATTTTAAATTATTTAAAAAGAGCAAATGTATTCAGACATACATACACCTCTAATGGAACATACATGTATTGCTCTTCAACACAATTATGCAATAGAATGTAATGGGAGTTATAAAGCCATAATCAAAGAAAAGTAAAGTTCATTGACCTTTATCTCCGTTGAGACAGTAAAAAGAAAATCTAAAATCTTAAGTGTTTTTAAAGAAAATCAGCTTGTTTTGGCACTTACTTATAGCTGCTGCTTTTCACTGTTCTATAAATACAAACTACAATGTGTCGGCTATGGTTTTGCATACTATATTTATTGTATATCAAATGTGGGTATGACTGTGACCCTATGATGGCAGTACAACAGAGATACTGTAATCAGAAACCACTAGCAGAAAGCAATAGTTAAAGTACAACAAAGTATCACTAAAAGAGCCTTCATGTAATCCTACTGGAACACAGGAACCCGAATGGAAAACAAAGGTCAAGGACAGATATTTGCTAGGACCAGCTTTGGGAAGACATACCTACTTTTACTAACATTAAGATACAACAGACAAAGACATTCTGTGTTGATAAAGACATTGTTCCAATATTACTGTAGCCTACAAACTTCTACCTCAGATTTGGCACAAACCTTAAAGAGAATATATACTTTGAAAAACACATTTTTCCAGTGTTTTCAGTGCTACATTTGGGTATGGAGTGCCTTCTAACCCACAAATGTTTACATACAACAATCCATTCAGTTTCCTATTTGAGCTGACTATGTTGAAACGTGCTGCAGCAAGCAGTTCAGTAATGTGTGGCCTTGTCAGGTTAATAGCGCCTCATTAGCCCCTCCACCCCTCCTTTTAATTATCACTGAGGATATAAAGTATATTAGGAAGTATTTGCCAAACCATTGCAACACATTTTTAAATAAATTACACAAATCACTGATAGAATGCATAAATAAAAATCACCTTCACACAGACTAGGAGACAACACACTGTAAACACAATGGCCAATTCAGCAAAAACAATGAATAAATCAAAGCTACAGAGATATATTTTGCTAAAGTGGATTAAAATAGATTAGGCCCTCTCTCATAATGCCATGCAAGTAGCTTGGGTCTTGTTTTAGTATGTTTCTACCACAGTGTTTCATTTACAAAGTGATGAGTCCCAGTGTGTAAACAGTCACATTTATACGATTCCGTTATGTTTGCCTTTTGCCACTACTTCTCTCCTTGCAAACTGCCCGCGCACAGACTCTCTTCTTCTTCGATGGTCTCCAGCTCGTCGGTGCGGATGGCTTGCGTGATTAAATTCAGCTCCTCGCACACGGTCTCATAACGGTACGCCACGCGGATGTCAGGGACATTGGTGCGCCTGATATCATTGCACTCGTGTCCTTCCTTAAAGTAGCGTGGGCCAAGCCAGTAGCTCTTCACCTAATTGGAGAAACGGTGTCAGCCACAAGGAGAAATATAGCAAATGCACACCTCCTATATTTGTTTTAAGGCTCAGGTCTCATTTTGCATGATAGGGTGCGTGATTTTGTAGTACTGATTTCAACCCAAAAGAAAACCAAAAATCGCAGAGATAGCATGGGGTGGTGAACATTATCGTTATATGATGGATGATCTGTGTGGCACCACCTTATGAGAGAATCCACTCATCAGGACACTGTTCCGGGCCAGTTCACACATGTCACAGGAGCTCAGCTTCCACACCTGGGCTGCAATGCTGTACTCCTCCATTAAGGGCTCCTGCAAAGCAGCGCACGCACACACACACACCTCAGTGCTTATAGCTTGGTGTAGCCACAGAAGCTTCTCACACCTGTAAAAGTTCCCTTAAGCAGACACTTGTCTCTCTGGTCAAATAAAGATGTTATCAGTGGTGTTATATTGTTTGGACAGCACACCTTTTGTTGTACCTTGTGCCCCAGCAGAGGAATTTGAATACAACATTTAGCAGACTGTTTTATCCAAAGCAACTATTATTATTCTAATAAAAATAGTTAGACATTTTGTCTAAAGCTGAATATTTTATATGCCATTGTGTGTAGAAAAGCGCACACACACACACACACATACACACACCGGTTATTTTATTCATAAAACCTAAAGCATGCTTTGGTACCCCTTGTTATTTTTGAAATGTGCTTCTATGATTTTAAAGCATTTTGTGTGTTTGCAGTGTCATTACACCTGCCCATTGACTGCAGTAGAATATTTGTCAATATGGCTAAACAGGCACATTCGCAGAAATGCACTGTCCCTGTAACTTTAAACATGGAGTAAATGAATAAAATAAAATAAAAGCCAACTGAAATACGTTGCATTTAGCCGGATGAGACCTTGGTGAAGTGGAACTGGAGAGGGTCATCTGTGGACAGAGACACCACAAGGCCCCGGGACAGGTACTCTGGCAGTGGGTTCCGGTGGTAGCTGAGGAACAGGCTGTTGTTGCTGAGCGGAGACATGGCGATGCCAATCTGGGCCAGGTAGTACAGATACTGCAATACAGGAGCCTGGGCATGGGGGGGGGGGAAGAGAGAGAGAGAGAGAGAGAGAGAGAGAGAGAGAGAGAGAGAGAGAGAAGGTGATCTCAATGGTAAATGGACTGCATTTATACAGCACTTTTTCCAACCTCCTGGCCTATATCAAAGCGCTTTACAGTAGCCTCACGTTCACCCATCCATTCATACACCAATTGTGATGTCAGCCATGCAAGGCACCGTCTAACCACCGGGAGCAGTATTAGGTGTCTTGCTCAGTGACACCTTGACACTTGGTGAGGAGTCAGCGAGGTTCGAAACAGTGACTTCTCAGCGACCCACTCTAGTGGTGGGTTGCAGTAAACAAGTAAATTACAATACTTCAATCAACATTGTACGTTCATCTAAAAAAAAGAAAAAGGTCAAATATTATTTTCGCCTAAACATTCACCTCAGCTCTGAACAAATGTATTTCTCCAGCTAGGCTTGAGCAAGGTTGAAAACCAAAAGGAATTAAATTAATCTTAGTTTGTGAGATGATGAGGATGTGAGAGCCTACTTTTCTGAGCAGCAGTCCATGGGATATGTTCTCTGACAACATGAAGCCAGAGACGAGGTGATGGATCGGCCCGGCCTCGCCGCAGTGTGGCCGTAACACCAGTGTGTTCAACCCCCGCTGCCTGAAACCAAAGATTTTATTATGCATTTAAATAGGACTTAATTTATTTAGTAAACATTAAAACGTTTTTCTGTAAACAAAAACACATTGAACCAAAAGCTCATTAAGCTAGCTCAAAGTATGAGCTAGCCTAATGAAGTTGCTCCGGAGATTAACAAGGTGTGAACTTCAGCAACACATACGCTGAACAAAAATATAAACAATATTATTTTTGCTCCCATTTTTCCCAGTTGAAGTAAACGATCTAAGACTTCTATGCCTGGACTGGTTGCAATAAAAAGCCATTCGAAAACATGCAGTTGTATTGCAACGCAACAGGTATTGCAGGAATGCCCACCAGAATGTAATTTTCCAAATAAAACTGCAAGTTTTTGAATTAGAGTGTCTTTTTACTGTCAACAGTCCAAGGCAAACCTCATCATGCAATCTTCATGCTTGCGGTTTATTCAGCAACTCGATATGCCACACCTGTCAAGTGAATGCATTATCTTGGCAAAGGTGGAGCGCTCACTAACACAGATTGGAACATCATTTGAGAGAAATAAACCTTTTGTGTGCATATTATTATTATTATTATTATTAGTTGTGTTGTATTTATATTGTTGGAAAATCGTGTATTTCGTTTCCGAGGCAGTAGTGATTCATTCAGGTTAAAGTCTTTACAAAAATGTCCTGTCTACTCATATAGGAACAGTTATGTTTAGGATCCCATCAAACATGTTTTAGCTAGTAAAGTGTGATTCACAGCAGGACGACTAAGGGGTGTGGTCTTGCAAATTGATTAAAGAACAAAAGTCCATGCGGGGGAAGATGATGGCGTTGAAGCAGGTCTAACAGGTATGCCAGTTGAAATGGTGAAGGGGTTGTCGTATGTTTCCATGTGCATTATGGGCCTGTGCAGCCCTTTAAGACTATTCATGTGATAAAGGGAGCTATCCCTTTATATTAATAAACTTGACTTGAGTCTACTACGGTGTGCATACTGTTGCTACACTCAAATATTGTTGTAATACGTGTTGACTGACTTGTTGCACTGCAGTAGCATGACTTTATATAGTAATGCGTCTATATAGTCATATTATTTCATGCTGCAGCTTGGCCTGTGAGTGCTGTTATCTTGACAATGGGAGAATCTCACTCATTGTGACAATATAAATGTAATTATTAGAACATTTTCCACTTATGCATTTGCCACTTATGCATTTGGAGAACACCACCAATGGTGCGGACCAATCAGCATCCTTTGAGGAACTACTGGCAGCTACGTGCGATGGTGATCGACAGATGGCTCATTCAATCATCTGCCAGGTACTTTTTTTAATGTGCCTGCCCTTATCCAAACAGTTTCCAAGGACAACTTTCGAGATGGTTCCGTTCAACAAGCCATCTGGCAGGGTCAGGCTAAGTTAACGTACCTGCGCAGGTGATTCAGCACAGTCATGTTGGCATACATGTAGTAGAGGTAATAGGAGTATGGGGGATTGTCCTCGTCTGTCCAGTCGACTGGCAGAGGACTGTCTAGGTTAAAGATGCGGTGCTCTGGCTTCGACTCGTCGTCCACGCTGTCGAGACCCACAACCTGCACACATTAGGAACAGCACGGAACATACAGACCTCTGGTGCGCATCACCGTGGCGATACATTATTGCGAAAGCTCATACATGCTGAAGGAAGAGGTGCAGCTCTGAGTGGCGGGCGGGGTCGACCGTAGCCTCGAACAGTGGCATGAACACGTTCTCAAGCATCTCCTGGAAGTTGGCCAGCTGCTTCTTTGAGTGGTACACATCACTATGTTTGTGGGGGAGGGGGGGATCAGACAGGGATTGATTAAACATTAGCGTTACTACACTGCATCCTAAATTGTGTTTTTTGAGCTGTACACAAAATAATAAGACTGCACTGTGATAAGACACATCAATGCTGGTTTTAATATTGTCAGAATTCCAGTATTCTTTTTTTTTTTTTTTAATCAGGATCTTAACGGGCTAAAAACGGCTTTTAAAACGTCTTTCGTTTAAGAATCGCCCAAGGTCCTTCAGGCTGTACATTTGGTCTGCTTGTGCGTCATCAAAACCAATTTATGTTAATGACGGGTCCTCCTCTTCCCCTCACCATGCTCCTTGGCTACATTTTTAGCATTTTTCATGTGTTGTGCAATTGGCGGAGACAGGCTCAGAGCTGGGATGAAGTTACACTTCAATGAACAGGGAACAAAATGTGGACAGCGATATCAGTGCACTTGAGCACACGTGTCGTCGCGGCAACTCACAAGAGTCGCGGCACCTGCACTAGCCAGCGCACGTTGTCGGAGTAAACGCGATGCTTGACGGCCCACTTTGCCAGTTTCTCCCACTCGTCTCTGGAGCGACCGTAGACTGAGAGTCTGAGCTCCACGTTCTGGTATTTGCTCTCCTCCAGGTCAGCCATCACTTCCTAAAACGCCAGGGACAGAAATGGTCAGCAGAGGGCGCCAGCACCTCAGAAAGATAATTACACTGCATGTAAATAGCAGTGTAAGAGCCGTTATTAGTAATATAATGCAAATAATTTATTGTGCATATGATTATCATAATCCTTTCATTTTATTGAGTTACTATCCCTTTAATATTAGCGCTGTCAGATTATTCAGTCAGAGTTTGTGAGCCCACACAGCAACACAGTTTTTTGACTGAATTGAAGAAACTCTAAAATCATTGTTGGCTTCCAGAGAGTTTATTTCGCGTCAGACGTATTGCTGAACGGTGTGGGCCACTAACACCATAGATGGTTACATTTTCAAGACAAGACAACGAGTGTAACTACAAGCAAGTAGATGGAAACAGCACTTAATGTTGGTAATACCCTACTGTACACAGAGAGCAGGCACCTTGATAATGTGGCCAAAGTATTTCCCCTCAACGTGGTTGTCCGTTTTGATGAAGATCTCCCTCAGGATTGACTCGCCAATGGGGTTGTATTTGGCATTGAACTTGTCAAACCGGTGAAAAGTGTTGCGGTCCTGCAAGAAACGGGAGGGTGGTCACCTTGAGTCACAATGCACTCATTCTGAAGCCATCGGGCACTTAGCGTTTAGCTAACTGGCGCTCCGTACCGCATGCATGTCCAGTGTGTCCACGCTCAGGTCGAAGGCTTTGAGGTTCATGCTCTCGAACACCTCCATGAGCGTCTGTCCCTTGCCCCGCTCCACGTGGACTATCTCCCCGGGGTACTTCTTCATGGCCCTTTTGATGAAGCGCAACAGGTGCTTCTGGTTCATACAGGAAGACGCGTGGATGTGCGTGTCCACCTACGGAGAGATTTGAGGTGCGGTGAAGCCGGGGCTGTGATTCACTACTTGTTTCGTTGACGGCAGTCCGCAGACAGCTCACCTCACCTTGCGGATGTTGTAGAAGTCTCGGTGCGGGACGTTCTTCTGCGCCGCTAGTTCCTTCATCTCGTTAAGCAAGATGTGCATCTGGAACTTGGAGCTGAGGTACTGCAGACGGCGGTAGCAGAAGGACTTTCTGTGGGGAGGGGTGCAAACACGATTTGAGGATCAAGCGTAATACATCTAGATGTATGATAGGAAGTGGAGGGGAACCATGATTGGGGTTTTGTGGTGGACACAAAGGAGGTCAAGGGTTACGGTACAGGCCAGGAAACTCACACTGGTCCGTTGATGATCAGGGCCATCATGACGTTCATGTCGGCGATGTACTCCTGCAGGTTTGGATAGTGCAGGTCCACCTCTGTGCTCCTGGTGTACAGTCACATGGGGGAACAAGCACTTTCAGGCGCTGCTGTCATTGCCAGCTGCCAGCAGCAGAGGGCAGGAGAGAGCTTGAACTGCTCTGCTAATTAGTGTCATCAGTCTCACCTGTTAACTACATGCTCCTGTGTTCCTGTCCTGATCTGTTAAAGTTTGATAACCCCTACCTGAGCTGTATTGTTGCAACAACAACAACAACTCTGAAAGCCATAACACAGATGGCTCTGAAGACGAGGACCGGCAAAAATAACTAGTTTGCGGTTTACAACCACTCATATGCACGAGAGGTCGCATGCAAACCACATATTTGTTGCACAAATGCTCTCGGGCATAAACAGAGGCCATAATTATAACATACCATCATTATAATAGCATACCATCTTTATAAACAAACACTTCCACCAAAACATATAGTGAAAACTTCATAGATATAATAACAGACCATTTTTTAAACCAAAGTGAGATGCCATGGTGCCACGTCAAACTTAAGAAGGCAGGCTATTGAACAGTATAACGCTGTGGTCCTCAACTGTGGTCTTGGGGACCCACTGCCCTGCATGTTGTCGATGTTTCCCTGCTCCAACACAGCTGATTCAAATTAATGGATCGTTGTTATCAATCTCAACAGAAGCCTGATAACGAGCAATTAATTTGAATCAGATGTGTGGCATGCCCAGGTACAGGTATACAGTCCCAGGATGGTGGAAGGTTTTCTACAAGTTCAATGAAGGGCAGTGGACTCAATAGCAGGTTTCAAAAGAGGAGTTGGGCTGTCCATATAGGCTGTGGGTTGACGCTCACAAAGCCATCGTTTGTGTTTTACTGCTTTAGATTGTTGTGTTTCAGCAGCACAGATGCACAAGATGAACCACAGTGGTTCTAGAACAGGGCTGCCCAATCCTGGTCCTGGAGAGCCACAGCCCTGCATGTTTTAGATGTCTCCCTGCTCCAACACACCTGATTCTAATGATTGGGTCGTATCAGTCTCTGCACAAACCCATTCATTACATGAAATAGTGATGATGACTTCTACTCACAAAAATGTATAAAACACCCAGGTAAATATGCGGCTACACTTCGTACACGTCACTGAGCATCACTCGCCACGCCATTAAACGCAGTAAACAGCTTTGAAAGTATTTCAAGAACGTTTTGAACGTTTTCGTGGAAACAGGTCGTTCAGTGAAAAAGTAAATTAAACGTTCCGAACGTTCAGTCCGCTGAACGCACCCAGTGTACTCACTTGTCCATTGTGCTCCTGGACCCGTACACATGCACGACGCCGTCCATCATCTTGCAGCCGTAGCCCACATCGGGGGGCAGGCTGTCAGGGTCTGGGGTCTCATAAGGGTGTGTGTCAGAGACAGGCGGGTGCACAGTGGCATCTGGTGGAAGACAAGAAGTCACACTCATTACGCACTGACCTCCAAACATCTCACATTCTCAGTACGGTGGTCCAAGAGCCATGTAAAGAGAGTGTTGCGTCATCTCTGTTCACTCCAATGGACCGTATTTTCCAACGGAGCCATAAAATAGTTCCCGGAAGTTAGCCTAAATTCTAAAAGTACCCTATATGATTTTATTTTAAATGTAAATCGGTGCATTTATTGACTACTATTTAGCAAAAAAAGTATGTATGTATATATATACACACACACACACACACACAGACAGGACCCCAAGTGAAGGAGTTCAAGTACCTCAGGGTCTTGTTCGAGAGTGAGGGGACATTGAAGCGGGAGATTGGCCGGGAAATTGGCCGGAGAATCGGAGCAGTGGGAGCGGTATTAAAATCACTTTTTAAGTCTGTGGGATCATAAAGTTCAGTAAAGTATACGTGTGTGTGTGTGTGTGTGTGTGTGCACATGTGTGTTTACAGGTTGAGCAGGTAAATATGCCCACAGACCAGGGAGGATTGAGAGAAACACGTTTGTGTGTGGTATAGCTGGTGTGTTGTGTTATTGTACTGGTGTGCATGTGCCAGGTGTGGATTCTCTGTGTGTGTGTGTGTTCATACTAGCAGTGCCGGTGGTCTCTGGAATGTCCTCTTGGTAGACACCCATGTCCAACGGCCTGTCGCTCATCTCCTGGAGGTAGCGTGCCGTGGTCCTGCAGAAGCTCTGCAGCGACAGGCCCATGTACTTCTCCCTGATGAACAGTGCCTTCACCACACACTTGGCCGCGTCCAGCAGGTCTGTGAAGGGGACCTTGCCGGAGGATGAGACATGCGTCCATTTAACTATTTATGTTGCGGTAACTATGGTAACTGGAACTGTACCACGGTAGGCATACCCAGAGCCATGTTGAAGAGAGAGTCGCGTTAACAGAAGTTTGACATTTTCAACGGTCACATAATTGGAGACGTTCCAGGAAGTGCTTGGTGGGCAATTTGAATCTATAAATACAGACACATAACTACAATGTTTGGTAATTAGTAGTCAATAAATGTATTGATTTTCATTTACAATATAATTCATATGGTACATCTAGTATTTGCGGCTAACATGCGGCTAACTGTTTTGAGGTTGTACGATCCGCCATTGCTGTGAAAAAGCGGTCCATTGGAGTTGACGCGGCTCTCTCTTCTACATGGCTCTGGCCGTACTGACCCCACATTTCTCATCCCCAGAGATGGAGACGCGCTGGTATTCCCTTTCTGGTATCAGGTCCCTCTCCTGAAAGTCGGGCTCTTGGTCCTGCTCTTTTATGTATCTAACGATGGATCAATAAACCAGTTAATGTCTCTGTGGCTTCTGCTCAAGAGAAGGACATGATGACACTGGGAAGCCTGGGCGAGCACAAAACAAAGATCTTACTCGAGGTCCGTGGCGCTGTCCGTTTTCATGAATTCCTGCTTGGCTCGTAGAAGGACGTCCGGGTCCAACCTAAGGGGGTGGGAATGTCAGAGGCAGGTGTTTACCTCAGCTCATCCATCTTTTCACGTCAGCATCAGCAGGACGTGGTGTTAAGTCCAGTACATTTTATTTATATGGTTGTAACGGTGGCCATCCGATAGCACTGCGCAGTAGGTTATGTTAACCTCACTCTCCGACACCTCAAGAACGCTCCAGTGACGTATGCCAGAGCCCTTAGGCTTTTGTTAAGGCGTTCACTCTGCATTTTGAGGGGTGTGAGTCCCAGGTGGCTCTGTCACACAGGCCTTGTTAATCATGTTACAGTCTCAAAGGGCTGCACCGGCCAACATCTCACATGGAAACAAATCATATGACACCAGTCTGTAGGATAATCAGGGGCTAAAGTTGTGAGTATGAAAATTGCAACTCTGACCAGATTGCTAGACAGTTGCTAAATGAATGGGTGTACAGGCACAATAATTGGTCTGTGTAGGTTTGGCAAACTTTTGCAAAAAGTTAGAAAGCAGAAGTGGGCAAACTATAAAAAAAGATCTAACAATTACAATAAGGACCCCTAATGAAATGTGTACACATGCAAGCAAACCGAATACATGATATGAATGAATTAGTTTGTGTAATGGTCGGTCCAGTGTAATGCTGATCGATGCCACATCAGGATGTGTCCTGTGAGTGGCACCACGCCCGCCTGCTCACTCACTTGATGTGCTGGCTGATCTGCCTCTCCAGGCGATGCCGTCGTTCCTCCAGCTGTTCAATAGGGCTGTCCTCCGGGAACTCGTAGGGGGCGCTCCTGAGCTCACTCTCCGCAAGGCTGCGTGAGAACAGCTCCTTCGCAGAGACACAAGCAGACCATGATAGTTTGTGTGTGTGTGTGTGTGGGGGGGGGGGCACCATCGGTGTCGCACGCTACTACACAAGTACACCATAATGCCTTGTCCATAGTAGGCCAATGCGTTAAAGGTCATGTCAGCAATTGTAAGCTAACTCATCTAACTAGATATAATGTCTTATTTCAAGAATTCTTACCAAGCAAAATTTCACTTGTTCCAATGGCAGATTTCTTTACTTCTTATGAGCAAATATGACCTTGTATTCATAATATTTGTACTTATTTTTGAAGAGCCATTTGTTGCAGTGTTATCTTCTCTGGACCAACACAGTGTCGTGTTATTTACTTTTACTGCAGTTGAGCCGCACAATGAAAACGTGTGAAGTTGAGAGCTAGTGTCGGTGCTGACCTCAGCGATCTCCTTGTATTTCCCATCCATGGATGTACGAAGGTCAACGGACTGTTTTAGGGCCACGGGGATTCCAGGCAAAGAATACTGGGACGTGAGCAGGTGGCGGGCACCGCGAAGATCAGCTGGGGATTAGAAGAGATTGGGGGGGGTAAATCATAGAAGTGTTCAAGTGGGCTACGTGCATTAGCAAACAAGGAGGGGTGCTCAACAACAATGACAAAAATCTAACAAAGGACTTGAGTTGCCACTTGATGCGGAAACAAGCCTTGTACGGTTTGAGACCTCATTTTTATCTTGTAAAATGCTTTTGGAAACCGAATACATGATATGAATCATGTATTCGGACTTGATGAAACACAGTGGACCAACACCAGAAGATTGCATGGCTCCCCAATTCATCACTGACTGTGGAAACTTCACACTGGACTTCAGACAACTTGGATTCTGTGCCTCTTCCTCCAGACTCTGGGACCTTGATTTCCAAATCCAATGCGAATTTTACTTTAATCTGTAAAGAGGACTTTGGACCACTCTGTGACAAACCAGTTCTTTTGGACATTCTGACATTGCCTTTGGTTCAAGAGACACAAAGAATGTGATAGGTGTAGTCAATTTCCTTGATATGTGTTGGCTCTTAATGCACCTTCTCCTGCCTCAGTCCACTCCTTGTGAA
>JAODUH010077976.1:0-15650 GCA_027564835.1 Typhlichthys subterraneus
CATAGAGATGCCCTACACAGTCCATGATTTAAATTTTTTTTTTTTTTTTAAATGTCAAACTTTGTTGAAATTGCACACAGAGATGCCCTACACAGTCCATGATTTTTTAAAATAATTTTATTTTAGAAAATTTCAAACTGTTTAAATTGCACTTAGTGATGCCCTACACAGTCCATGATTAAAAAAAATGTATATTTTTTTAGAAAATGTTAAACTTTGTTCAAATTGCACATAGAGATGCCCTACACAGTCCATGCTTTAAAAAAAAAAATTTTTTTTTAGAAAATTTTAAACTTTGTTCAAATTGCACATAGAGATGCCCTACACAGTCCATGATTTAAAAATATATATTTTTTTTAAATGTCAATCTTTGTTCAAATTGCACATAGAGATGACCTACACTGTCCATGATTTTTTAATTTTTTAATTTTTTTTTTTAAATTTCGAATTTCAAACTTTGTTCAAATTGCACATTGAGATGCCCTACACAGTCCATGATTAAATTAATTTTTTTAATTTTTTTTAGAAAATTTCAAACTTTGTTCAAATTGCACATAGAGATGCCCTACGAAGTCCATGATTTTTAATTTTTTTTTTAATTTTTTGATAAAAGATCAAACTTTGTTCAAAGTTCACATAGAGATGCCCTACACAGTCCATGATTTAGTTTTTTTAGAAAATTTCAAACTTTGTTTAAATTTCACATAGACATGCCCTAAAATGTCCATGAGTTTTTAATTTTTAAAAAAATCTTTTTTAGGAAATTTCAAATTTCAAACTTTGTTCAAATTGCACATATAGATGCCCTACACTGTCCATGATTTAAAAAAAAAAATTTTTTTTAGATTGATTTTTTAAAATAAAGTTTAGATATTTTTTATAAAGAAATATTTAAAAGCAACATGTATCATTAGCCTATTACTTATAGTCTACCAATAATAAGAATAATTATGATGATAATAATGAATATGATTATATTATTGTTTTTAATAAATAATCAGAATTTATATCCTACCATCAAGTTGCGAATGGGAATCTGGAATAGAGAACATTGTATTAGACTGATTGCTTTAAAAATGGTAATACAACCTATATAGAATATGTGTTTATCTTAAAAGAAATACAAATTTTGAATAGCTTGGTGGCTTGCAAATACATTCGCCTTATAAATGTCTTGAATCGGAACACTGATTACATGGACGGTTTCTCTGACACGTTATTTAATGTGTCAATGAGACACCATATTCAATGTGTCAAAGAGACGCCATATTCAATGTCTCACGCTATCAAACAAGTTGTGGTGTTTATGACTGCATTGATATATGAATGCGTCGACAGCTCTGAATTATACAATCTTGTAAGCATGTGTCAATATATAATCATCATCACAATCATAAGATCATGTAAAATATATCCCCAAACATATCCCAGCATTAATGTGCAGTATAAGAATTTGTACATTGGAAAACACTGTTACATTGTTATAAAAATTCAAAAAATGTAAATTTTAAGAGGAAGTTTGACGCCTAAAATATTCATAAACAAACATACATCAATTTTAAATATCTATCAATTTAACAGCATTAGCTCTAATAATGATGGCGCCAGTTAACCTCCAATACCTGGTAATTGTGGTAACATACCTTTAATGAGCAGGTTCAACACTGCCAACACACACATCCATGTCTGTAAAGCCATTGCTTGATGAATAAAATGTGCAACTTCAAGTGTTGCACTACTTAAATACTTGGATTTGACCCTTCATCACCCCCCCCCCTTCATGACAAGCCTTAATCTTCATCAGCTTCCTTGTTCCTCTACAAATATGCACTCTAGAAAATTACCATTCGCATTAAGTACCTTTACTGTTTCCATTTGGTTTTTATATTTATAAAATCAAATTATATGTTTCTCATTTAAAAATAGATTTTAAAACTGTTTATTTTTTATTATGGTGTCAATACAATGTGAGTAATCACAGCTCAAAATTATAATTGAATCTGATCTGAGGTGATTCATTTCTCAAATGAAACTAACATAATCACAAGCAATGGCGATGGTTTCAGAAGCATTATTTTACTTTTTCTCTGGACATCATGTGTGATTTCATGGTGTTTTGTAAGTTGGTGTCAGAACATACTGTAACCTCTACAACTCTTGAACTGTACAGTGCAAATATTGAGACTGTGGTTGCCTACACTGGGCCTGGTATGGGTTAGGTATGAAAGTAGGTAAATACCCTGAGATTGAGTAACCGGCCAGAATGTAAGGTGTTCAGGGGACAGGCCATGTGGTGATTACAATGTCTTCTGCCTTTGTCTGTTTAACAATTGGGTATTCACGGGTCCTGCAGTAAGATGAGAATGACTGGGGTGTCCTGATGGCAAAAACCATGACAGTTATTCATTACATATTTCCATAATAAATCTGTGAATCAAGAATCACACACATACTGACTTTTGTTTTACGTGTCCAATGTATCAGACAAGAAATATAGAGATAACATAATAATGTAAGTTAAAAATGACTTGCATTTTCTAGACACATTGTCATTGTTATAGGGCATCCATAATGCCCACATACATTTACTTCCTTCAACAGAGGAGACACAGGTCTTGACAGGTAGACAACACCTATACTGCACGCGTCAGTCATTTCATCCATTGCTATAAATACATATTTTGAGGTGAGAATGGGAAAGTTAGGTAATATTCCAATACGTACTAATATATCAGCTATCATGTCTCACGTCATGCTTTCTTTATAAATACATTTAAAATAAAGTTCAATACAAATTCAATTGAGATTAATACTGTACATATGAATACATGTATAAAGGTAAATAGCATAATGCTATAATGTAAAAAATGCTTTTAATCTATTCATTATTTTACATTGGTAAACAGTATGATGACCAATGTTATTCCACAGTGTTGAACAAAGGCACAGAGATTCAGAGAATCCCTCATGCTCTCATATGATAGTTATTTTTCATAAATGAATTACTAGAGAAAACATAATAGTTTTGCATATATAATACATTACATAGTAAATAATTTTAATTACATAATATACTACTAGTCTCCACAAGACTAAATTATCTTAATCTATAGCCTATACATTTTGTACCAGCCAGGATATAAAATGCAGAAACTGTATAACTGAATCAACACCATTGTGTTGACAGTGATTAGCATAATCACTGTCTTATGGGGTATGGCTGGCCTTTCCCAACAGTATATAAGTACATTACTGATATTTCATAAGTATCTAGCTGTCCATTTGGAGCTATAGCAGCCTATTGGATAACAAGCTATAGCAGCCTATTGGATAACGAGTAGTCTATTGGATAACGAGCAGTCTATTGGATAATGGGCTATAGCAGTCTATTGGATAATGAGCTTTAGCAGCCTATTGGATAACAAGGAGTCTATTGGATAACGAGCTATAGCAGCCTATTGGATAATGAGGAGTCTATTGGAAGAGCTATAGCAGCCTATTGGATAACGAGAAGTCTATTGGATAATGAGCTATAGCAGCCTATTGGATAACGAGGAGTCTATTGGATAATGAGCTATAGCAGCCTATTGGATAACAAGCAGTCTATTGGATAACGAGCTATAGCAGCGTATTGGATAACAAGGAGTCTATTGGATAACGAGCTAGTTGATTCAACGATCTCTTAATCCTCTTAACCAGAGGGTAAACTAATCTATAAATGTGATCACTAATATTAGGGTAATCTAACCCCTACATTTTATTGTGATGGCTGAGTGACAAATTTAATAATTTAGCCAATCAGAGGCAGAGTATAGGGCAGGTCATATCATCGCCATATTTTGCTGCCTGCAACACTAGCTACAGGATTTGTAGCCTAATTCTCAATTTTATTTAGAGGTGATCTAGTTTGGGCAGGGCCCCAAACTAGATCACCCCTAAATAAAATTGTACTTAAATAGCACTTTGTGTTCTGACAGAGGAACTAATGGCTGGCTTAATACATTACTCATATGAAACCAGGACAGTAAACGAAAAAGACACTGACTCATTTAAGGAAGTTCTGCCAGAACTCAACTCGCTGCCATTGATTGCAACAGTCTACTTTTGCGCTGACTCTCTCTCTCTCTCTCTCTCTCTCTCTCTCTCTCTCTCTCTCTCTCAACAGTAGCATCGTTATAGAAGCCTTAACATTAGGAGCAGGTTTAGTTGTTTGCCTGTGAAATACGGGCTGACCAGCCTTTTGAGAATGTACTGTGATTAAGGGCTATAGAAATAATCTTGACATGACTTGACTTTCCAAGCAGTACATTTAGGATATTTCTGCATTGTACATATGAATAAAAAATAGCTTTTATAGAAAAGAGCTGTTAATGATATCTTGTTCCGTGATTTTCTGAGGTGGAAGACAGATGGATTTGACTGCTAGTCCCATGAGCTGTAGTGGGTTTCCCAAGGAGATAGCAGAAATGAGACAGGACATAGATACTATAGCGGTGTGGAGTAATTCAATGAGACAGAGAACAGAACGCAGGCATCTTACTAGTTACGAGGTTTGTACGAGAATGTCTCGCAAACAATGATTCACTTTGTGTTCCTGATACCAACAGTGTGTGTGTAGTGTGTTTGTGTTATTGCATTGTTGTGATAACCTTTAAGAAGCCCTGTATGTAATAGTACAGTAGGGGAACATAGCCTGAAGAGCACGCTTTGGAAAGCGAGCTGAGAATACATTTTTGAAGGTGCAGTTCCGCCCACAACAATAGCAGGGCAGGAGACTTGGCGACGGTCGGTTAGTGATACCTCACTGTTGTCTGCCAATCAAACTTGTATTGAAGTTCCTTTGACTTGTACCGTCTTACTGGTCCTCTGGAACAGCTTGAATACTTCCACTGTACACATGTGCTTGATGAGCTAGATCAAGCCATCCTTTGGAGAAAGTTTCAGATTTTTTCAAGTGCATGGTTTTCTTAACAGGGCAACATTTTCCTAAATACTTATTTACCCAAACTGGCCTATTTCCTGCAACCACTGTAACCACACTAAAGTATATTTCACATTTACCCCTATGAGCAGAGGCCGTTGATGGTGACCCACAAAGCATTTACTTCGGTCTGACTTGCTGGTGTTCTAGTAGAGTGACATCTAGTGGCAGACACAATTATATACTTTAGCTAGTATAAGCTATTTTACTTTTATGGGAAACTACTATGTGGAATCAGATTCACTGGTGCATAATTGACTGGGAGATAACAACATTTACTTAAATGTAAGATATTTTCTTAGAGTATGTCCAATAAAGTTTTCTCATCAATAGAAATTATATACACAATAAAATTACATTAGTGGTTTTGATGGATTTTGTGTAGTACCAGTAACCCAGTTAAAATAGGCCACCTTTAGCAGATAAACTGATGGTGGTAGTTACTGTTAATTGTATAAATACATCACAGTAAGTGTATTTACTTATGTATTGGGTAATTATGAGGTAAATATTATACAATACCTCATCAGTAACTTAAATCATTGTCTGTTCATTACTCTAATTTATAATTACTGGTGACATGTAATTGAACTCACCTGCGATGACTTCATGCCTGCATGTCTAAAATATGATTTTAATCTTATTTTTTACACACGTTTCATGATGCAGCCCTGGGGAGATTATATGGCCAGACCTTTAGAGAGGCTCAGATCCTAATGAGAATGTACTGTAGGCCTACAGTGACATGTGATGTAGAATATGTAGGCCAATGTCACACTCTCATTAGGCCTATCAATCAATAGGCTCCAATATGCTTCTGTGTTTGCATTTGCCTTAGCGTAGGTCTTGATTAAACATTGTTAATTTCTTTTGACCTATTAGTGCCAGATGTAAAGGAACAGTACAATACAGAATTCTGGAACAGGCGACGATTCAAAATCTAATGTAATACAGGCCGAATGCAACGATCTCAAGCATTGTGTATTGCTTTCAAAGTCTCCTGTTAAAGAACTTTTCTCATTTCTGATCCTTGCTGAATCAACAGTCATGCTTTACTATTTTCTTTTGGGTAAGTCACCTCTTTAAATGTGGCACCTATTCACATCAATGATAAATTAATACATTTTAATTATTTACTATCCCCATTTTCTGCACATGTAACACATCACACATTTGCCTATAACATCTGTGTTTTGGGATGCTTTTAATAAGTCATAGGTTACAGCTCAAATATTCTCTTGACGCTGAATATTGCCATAATCAATTAAGACACTGACCTATGAACTGCCTATTAACCTGCCTTACAGTCAAGTGATTCCTGCATCCCCCACAAATCGTTCTTGCACGTCATGTCAGATGAGACAAGTTTGCAAAATCTAACATTAGACGGCTGAAACTGCCTTAAATGCATTTAAGAAATCCACTTTTTTTGCTAATTATTTTTTTTGTAATTTATATTATATTTGATGTTTTTGCTGAAAATCTAAAAACATCCATGATGCAGCCAGCATTAACTGCAGCCCCGTAGCACATTCATCAGTCTCAGCAAGGATTTGATTTGTCTCCGTATACCTCACACGATGTGGTAAGATAGCAGTCAGCCATATGGTGTTTTGTAATAATATTTCAAGTGTCTTTAATGCCTAAACCAGCTGTTCTGCTAGATCACACTTTGTTTTGATGTGTATTTAATAGCCAGATGAGACATTAAGAATGATCTAGCCACCTTCTCTCACACACAACAAAGTTATTGTACATTCTTTGTCCTTCAGATTTATGTCGGAAGAACATCACTGTGACTCCTTCTGAAAGTATAGCTGCTCCTCAGAGAGGACCTGCAACCTTGTTAAACTGTCAACCTCAATAATTGATCCTCAGATCACCATATCATATTTGATAGATTCTGGACAGACAATTCAATGCTAAATGAATCTGCCACCAACTTCCATCATTTCTCATTAACAAGATGTTCACAAAGCTGAACTCAAGCTCTGCTTGTAGTATCAATTCTCAACTTACTCATCATATTTGTGGTTGTAGAATTTAAGTTATGGCATAGCATTTCTTGTTATCCCAAATGATAATATATCTTAAATTAAACAATAAATACAACTATTTGATACTGAAAAATTGAGTAACAAAATTACCAGCAGTGATGACTAACTATGCATTTTATAAATACATACAAAAAAACAAATAATCCTTGTTATGGTCCACAACGGATGGATTATATTTTGCCATTAGCATGAGCACTCATGTAACAGATTATATATATATATATATATATATATATATATACACACACACATACATGGTTTATAAAAATTTAAAATTTTGAAAATATTTTTATTTTATTTTAAAAGTTTTAAATGTATCTCCGAATGAAGGATTTCATCATGAATGCATATTGAAATACCCCACCCACAAATAAACAATGCAAGATACCAGTATTTAAAAACACCAGATACTGTACTTGATGATGATGATGATAATAATAATAATAATACATTTTATTTGAAACTCACTTTACATTAGAAGAAATCCCAGTGTTAAGTGTTACATAAGTTACATAAAGTGTTACATAAGCAATTTACATGTAAAATTATACCAAAAGTTGCAATATTAGTAAAAATAAAATACGTCCATAAAGATACAAAGAAACAATAGAAGGCATTAACCGAAAGCTTTCTTAAAGGTGGGTTTTGAGGCCACGTTTAAACACATCCAGCGTCTGTGGTGGCCTAAGGCGGTCAGGCAGAGCAGTGTGGGCGGGGCTTCTATCCAGACTTGACCTTGCCGCCGGCCAGCGCTCTGCGTCTGCGCATACTGGTGTACAGCAGGCAGAGGTTGAGCAGGTAGGTAGAGACGCACACCACGCAGAAGTCCCCCAGCACGAAGACCAAGATGGCCGCCAGGTACAGCGAGCCGGCCACGGAGAGCCATGAGGACAGCACCAGGAGAGAGGCTGCCCGGGGGGAGACGGACAGGCCTGCAGGGAAGGGGGGGTGTGGGGGGGGTATATGTTGATTATCAGCCTGACGACTTAAGGCATAGTCAGTCATTCTGGAGAAAGAGCACTGTGCAACCTTAAAAAAAGTAGTCCTGCAGAGCGAGAAAGTCTGGAACACAGCGCTGGCTAACTGCGTCAGTACTCGCCTCCTTGACATGCAAGGTATTTTGATTGACATACACGACTAATATGTAACTCAATGACCAATCAGACGTTAAACTTGCAATGAGGAAAACCAAAAAACAGAGTCTTGCTGTTTTACAGGTGTTGTAAATCTGAAAAAATAGTAGGCTACAGTTACTGATTCAAATAAATTAAACATGTTAATTGAGTAAATAAAGTTAATAATCGTTGCACCGGAAATTACGGAGACATACTTGTGAGTGACAATGGACATCGACAGATTTACTTCCTGAAAGTCGCAGAGTATAGTGTCGAGCTGAGGGTCTATGCATCAGACGTTCAGCACAGAGTTGAGCATCTTATGTGACGTAGTGCTAATGAACGGAAGAGGCTGATCCTACAAGATGCCCAATCTACCTGTTCCTTAATAATAACTGTTGCTATACTCTCAGTAAATTGCATACGATAACATTTGTATTGATCCACTGATAATAGCATGCACATGTTGGAGACATTGGTTCTGAAAGAGAATTTTCCAAATAGTTTTCTAGTGCATATACTTACTTGACCAAGTTGGATAGAAAACTATAATCAGATCCTCAAGTTCCTGCTGTTGAAACACTGTAATTAGCGATACAGAAAAAGCATTACTGACCCAGGGCCAACTGTAGAGTGTAGAACAAGATTCCCAGAATGCTGTTGGGCTGATTCAGGGCGCTATCTTTGTCTACAAAGATCTGGACCAGACCAAACCCACGTCCCCATCTGTCCGAAGAATATGGAGAGCATGAGATACAATAATAATCTTTTTGTTTTTGACGCCTTTCTAAACACTCAAACAAATACATAGATATAAAACAGTTGGCTGAAATATACATACTATAGAAATAAACATTTGATCTGAGAAATATATACAAAATAAAATAAATAAAATAAAATAAAATGAAACAGTCAGTTGAGAGTGGAAAAAAAAGAGTCAAATGTCATAAATGAAACAAAGAATACAATAGCAAGTTTGTCATGTGTAGACTGACAATTAATAATGTTCATATATACACAAATACAATTCTGTAACAGCACTTGGGGTAACCTGTAACAATGCAGAATAGGCATGTTGTTTATTCCCAGGCAGTAGCCTACAGGGTTTTCTAACACGTGGCACTAGTGTGTGTGCGTGTGCGTGTGTGTGTGAAGGGGGGGATTGGGGTTAGCAAACAAATTCTGTGAATCGCTATATGCTAAAATCATACAGTAAACTCAAATGCCAGAACATATGGCTACTGTCTGGGAACTGCCAACTATATATAAAAACTAGAACAGCAGAAGAAATGGACCAGTCCAGTTGTAGATCACATTTAGCCTACCTGGAGGTGAAAACCTTGGAGCAGCTGACGGATTCTGCCAGATCGCACATCGCTCTGTAATGTGGGTTCCTCTCTTTAGAAGTCTCCACATGCAATGCGTATACTGACAATATGATTCCTATTATGCAGAGACAAATCCGCGTTTTTCTCTCCCATTTGGGTATTCCGTGCACAGCGGCCTCGGATGCCATGATAGTTCAACTATTGGGTATAAAATAAATATTTGAAATACGGCTATAAACGACTTCACGTTTATGGCAGTGTACCACTATACGTGCAGTAACCAAATCCCACAAAATAAACGAGACCTGGTCAAACCAAAACGCAATTTTGATTGGCCGATGAATATCACTGTCGCGGGATTTCATTGGACGATGTTCAGACGTACAGTCAGAGGTGGACTTCAATCTGTCAACAAAGACCTCATTATTCTACTGCCGTACACACCACTGCAATGTGTGTTGCTTGTTATTATTATATATATATCATGAATTAGTTTTAGTAGCCTATCAGTAGTAGCCACTAGCCAATACCTTCTGATATATTGTGTAAGTATTTCATGTACTGTTTCAGTGAATCTGTTCTTTGGACGCGCTACTGCGTGCTCATACAACCTGTTTAAACTCCGCCTTCCGACGCCTATTGCTGTCCTATTGGAGCGCCTCTCTCACGAACGCACACTCGGTTGGCTAAAGATCCATCAATCAAAACAGCAACCCGGAACACTACGGGGAAGTGGCAGACGCTAAAACAGAGATGCTGTCATGTTACCAGAGGATTGACGCTAACAGGACTTCTGACGTTGATTTATGATGTGAGTGATCGACGTTGGGAGTAGGTGCATAATACGACGTCGTTTAACACGTGTAATTCTGAGTATGAGGTAATTGTCTATAGGTATTGTACTAGATGCTCAGTCAGGTATCGCGCCTACGCCCCTAGACAGACAGACAGACAGACAGGTCTGTAAAATAAACTCGTCCATTCGCCTTTGATTCAGTCTAATCTATTTGGGTTCAATTAAACGTATTTCATTCTAAAATCTAGAATCTATGTTATATCCCAATTTGAATTTTAAATCTATTCCATTGTGATTGTCTGTGACTGGATTTTTAAAGCAAATTGTCGAGTTTTAGCCAAACCACGCCATAGAAAATGTACAGTCATTATAGGCTACTGTATTAATTTATACACTATTTTTTTATGATCTTAAAATGGCACAATAGATCTTCATTTACGGTAAAAATGTAAATGTGTTGTAATCTGTTTAATCTCTTCAATGGTACAATACTGACATATAGGTACAATCCTCAATTGATTTAAAACAATTAAGAGCAGTTCTGTGAGCATGTTTGTTGTGTGTGGGGTGTAGAGAACAGCCTTGTAATCATAGGAGCTCTGTCTGTGTGTGTGTGTGTGTGTGTGTGTGTGTGTGTGTGTGGGGGGGGGGGGGGTAGAGAGCAACGGCAACCTCCTACAGGAGCCATGGCCAGTGGGGACAGGGGCGTGGCCTGTGACGAGCATCCAGGGGACGTCCCCGTCGCCACGGAGACCGGCACGGCGGCCAGCAACCTGGCCATGCTGAGAGCCCAGTCACTCAACGTCACCTTCGACGTCGGCGACGAGTACGACGTCATCGAGACCATCGGGACCGGTGCCTACGGCGTGGTGTCGTCCGCACGCCGCCGGGACAACGGTGAGGGATCCGGTTGCTAGGGAAGACATGGGCCGCCACAGCGCATGGTTGCTAGGCTTCACTGGACCACCAAAGAGTTCAGTTGCTAGGGAACAACCGAACCACAACAGGTTAGGTGGTTGCTAGGGAACAACTGGACCACAGGGATTGGTTGCTAGGAAAGAAGTGAATTCCTACAGGGTTTGGTTGCTAGGGAACACCTGGGCCACCACATACTGTAATTTGGTTGCTAGGGACCACCTGGACCACCACAGAGACACAGAGTGGGAAAGTAAAATAAGTTATGACCGATATTGATGTGATATAGATGACCCTGTGTTGTGTCACGTTGTAGATGATCCTAGGTGGTCACGTTGTAGATGACCCTGTGTTGTGTCACATTGTAGATGACCTTGTGTTGTGTCACGTTGTAGATGATCCTATGTGGTCACGTTGTAGATGACCCTGTGTTGTGTCACGTTGGAGATGTAGATGAGGTGTGTGTGTGTGATGTGGCTTGGTGAAATCCCTGACACGTCCTTTATTGTTATTTCCCATCACAGGCCAGCAGGTGGCGATAAAGAAGATCTCCAACGCGTTCGAAGTGTTGACCAACGCCAAGCGAACGTTCCGGGAGCTGAAGATCCTGAAGCACTTTAAACATGACAACATCATCGCCATCAAAGACATCTTGCAGCCCAGCCAGCCTCATGCCACCTTCAAGTCTGTGTAAGTGCTGCATGTACCACAGAAACACTGCCTCTAATCTGTGTAAGTGTTGCATGTACCACAGAAACACTGCCTCTAATCTGTGTAAATGCTGCATGTACCACAGAAACACTGCCTCTAATCTGTGTAAGTGCTGCATGTACCACAGAAACACTGCCTAATTATTTAAATATTGCCAATTTAAAAACATATAACCTTTACATACACACATGCATACATACAATGAAATAAACACAAAAGTGGAACAAAGACACTGGCCAATGTTCTCCATATCTGTAACGTCTTGCCCCCACAGATACGTAGTGCTGGACCTGATGGAGAGCGACCTGCACCAGATCATCCACTCCGGCCAGCCGCTGACACCAGAGCACACGCGCTACTTCCTGTACCAGCTGCTGCGCGGCCTGAAGTACGTGCACTCGGCCAACGTGCTCCACCGCGACCTCAAGCCCTCCAACCTGCTGGTCAACGAGAACTGCGAGCTGAAGATCGGTGACTTCGGCATGGCGCGCGGCCTGAGCGTGCGGCCCGAGGCGTCGCGGCCCTTCATGACGGAGTACGTGGCCACGCGCTGGTACCGCGCGCCCGAGCTGCTGCTGTCTCTGCAGCACTACAGCCTGGCCATCGACATGTGGTCGGTGGGCTGCATCTTCGCCGAGATGCTGGGCCGCCGACAGCTGTTCCCGGGGAAGAACTACGTGCACCAGCTGCAGCTGGTGCTGTCCGTGCTCGGCACGCCCACCGACGGGCTCATCGGTGCCATCGGCGGCGAGCGCGTGCGCTCCTACGTGCGCAGCTTGCCGGCGCGGGCACCCGTGCCGCTCGCCAAGCTGTACCCACACGCCGAGCCGGCGGCGCTGGACCTGCTGGGCGCCATGCTGCGTTTCGACCCGCGGGAGCGTGCCGGCGTGGCTCAGGCACTGCAGCACCCCTACTTGGCCAAGTACCACGACCCGGACGACGAGCCCGTCTGCGTGCCGGCGTTTGACTTCGAGTTCGACGAGCTGCCGCTGAGCCGCGAGCAGATCCGGGAGGCCATCCTGGCGGAGATCCAGGACTTCCACCGCAGGAAGCTGAGCACCCGCCAGAGGCTGCAGTTCAGGCCGCTGCCCGGGGCGGGCGCCTCGCACGACCCACCGGGGAAGACGACAGCGCCCCCGCAGGTCGCGGAGGGCGAGGCGCGACGAGACGCGGTGCTCTGCCGACCAGTGACGACGCTCGGCGGCTCCTCCTCCTCCCTGTCGGGGGCCCCGCCCCCTCTGTCTGTTGTTGTCGCCATGGGCGACGGCGGAGCTGTGGACGTGGACATGCCCAGCGCCGGCTCCGACACGGGGCCGGCGGACACCGTCGACCTGACGACGCCCGAGGCCGACCGGGAGCAGGACGCCATGACGGACCTCTCCAAGGAGCCACCGCAGCAGCCACCTCTTCCCTCCACCACCTCCGGCCCCTCGCTCTCTCTCTCACAGGCCCAGGCCCAGGTGTTGGCCCGCTCCCTGTCTCACTCCCTGGCCAGGGTGGTGGGCCCCAGGGCAGAGGGCCAAAGAGCGGTGGGCCCCAAGGCGGTGGGCCCCAGAGCAGTGGGCCCCAGAGCAGAGGGCCCTAGGGCAGAGGGTCCCAGGGTGGAGGGCCCTAGGGAGGCCAAGAGGGACGGGGCCATCTCGGAGGACACCAAAGCCGCACTGAAGGCGGCCCTGTTGAAGTCGGCGCTCAGAAACAAGGCCAGGGGCGGTAGGTTCACCGTGGCAACAAGGGCAGGGTCACCGTGGCAACTATAATGTAGGAACAAAGCCAGGGGTGGTAGGTTCACCATGGCAACTAGATGAGGCATTTAGCATTCATCCAATAGCTGAGTGGCGCTGGAAGACAGTTTCACTTGGGGGTGCTGAAAGCTTCACTAGTGGGGTCCGGGGTTCTGATCATAGAAGTTGAACCAGGTTTGCATTACTTATGCAATGAAGCTGGTTAGATCCAGTGGGCTTAGATGAGTCTGGTTGTAATGTGGACCTCCCTCCACCAGATGGTGCTGCCTCCGCTCTGGTGTTGGAGGCCAGCGGTGGCGCGGGCATCTCCTCCTGCCCTCTGTCCTGCCTGCCGGAGCTGCGGCGGCCCGTCACGGCGCAGGAGCGTCAGCGGGAGCGCGAGGAGAAGCGGCGGCGGCGGCAGGAGCGTGCGCGGGAGCGCGAGCGGAAGCTGCGTGAGAAGGAGCGTCGGGAGGTGCTGCGGCGCGGAGGGGGGGGCGACTCGCTGGGTGGGGTCCTGCTGAGCGAGGACGACAAGAGCCTGCTGGAGCGCTGGAGCAGGATGATGTCATCGGGCGCCGAGCCGCGGCCCGGGGAGGCCGGCGGCAAGGACGAGGGCCAAGCGGCGGTCGGCACAGCCGGGGACGAGGGCCCCGACGCCCGTGGGGTGACTGTGACTGAGGCGACGCTCGCCGACAGCAAAACCGTCGCCGTGGCGAAGCCGCAGGAGGGAGAAGGCGGCCCGGCCCCCCGCCCCGGTCCCCACCTCCAACCCCAGCTGCTCCCTGGAGGGCGTTGGGTCCCGGGGCCCCTGGGGGCCTCGTCCCAGCAGCTTCAGGCCAGCCTGGGCTTCACCGACACGGGGCAGACGGCGCCCACCGCGGCCCCCGACATCCAGACGGTCACGCTGCAGCTGTCCAGGTCCCAGGTGTGTTACCGCGGTAACAAGTAGGGAGGCACCGGCCTTGTTGATCAACCTAGCAGACACTCACTATGGCAGGGGCTGATGTTTATTTGTTGTCATGACAACAACACAGCTATGATACCTCCCATAATGACAGCTGTAATAATAAACGTCATACTCTGTATTACATTACTAACAATAAAACATTTTAATGCCTATGCTCTGCTAGCAGTCGGCTATACTCATGAATGACTTGGCATGAGTTATCGTGAACTAATTCAGTGAAATGCTGTTTTGTCACGCGGTGAGGTTGACCGACGTCGTGTGATGACATGGGATGACGTCATGTGACGTGGTGCGTTTCGATGACATCACGCTGCATCTGTGTTCCCAGGTGGAGGACATCTTGCCCCCGGTGTTCTCGGTGACGCCGAAGGGCAGCGGGGCGGGCTACGGCGTGGGCTTTGACCTGGACGACCTCCTCACCCAGTCGCTGACGGACTTCCAGCACCCGGACGTCCGGGACAGGTGATGATGATGATGGCGATTATAATGATGATGGTGGGGATGAATGTATTTACGTAGCGCTTTACAAAGGACACAAGATGCTTTACAAAGTGTAACAGAATGCAATGGGAAAACCAGACAGCAGAGGTCAAAGTTCACCAGAAAATTTGATGATAATGTATTGTATTTAAACATTGTTATGTTTCACTTTGTAAAGCGCTTTTCAAGGACTCAAGACACTTTACAAAGTGAAACCTTTAGCAGAATACAGGAACAGAATTGTGAAGTCAAGCATGTGTTTTTAAATAGTGGTAGAGCTAGATGAGGATACAGTTGTAGCAATGCCGATTGGTTAGTTAAAAGCTGGCCAATAGTTTCAAGTTTGCCCAATGGGGTGTGTCCAGACCCTGTTCACCAAGTGCATTGTGGGTCTGGCTACAGCAGGCTGAGGTGCAGGGACCAATGCAAGTATGTGAATGACTACTTCCTGAAAGTGATGTTTAAGCTTACAAGGGCCTATCATGTATGAGATGTTCAGCAGTCTCTTATGTGACGTAGTGCTGATGAAGAGGCTGAGACTAGAGACGGTCTCTTATGTGACGTAGTGCTGATGAA